>CAWUFW010017727.1:0-250062 GCA_963921515.1 Calotriton arnoldi | reverse complement strand
TTGCATTTTATGTTGCGTTATATTATATTATATGTCTTGTCATGTCTTCTTCCTTCCCCGTACAGGTATTTTTTCAAGTGTCAGTGAGTACGCCGACACTTACACCACACACCTTAGCGCGTGTGTAGGTACCACACAGGTTTCACGTGGCATCTTTCACCTTTGCCACTCACTATTCACTCACCTGGTCCTGAAGAAAGCCCTCTCACTTGTTTTACGGGCTGAAACATGTAGACCGCCACACATAGTCAACTTACGGTAATAAGTCCCAAATAGTTGCACTACACATATTGTTTTTAACCATCTCCTGAGCCGCCAAGATTAAAACTAGGGGCAAGGATTCTCAGAGATATTTTTAACTGTAGTAATTCACCTCACATCACACATTTGCACAACACCAGCTCCGCTGTAATCAGGCGTTGTAGCACAACCGGGCAGCATTCGGCCGCCCGGTTGGGACCCCAATGATGAAGCATGACACCAACTAGGTTGGTGTGTGAGGGGTCTTTTAAGTACACCTAATGGGTCCATGTTCATACCACATACAGTGATTAAATTACATACACATAGTGGGTTCGTCCACATTGTTTAAGTCCAATATCCTTTTGGGGAACAGGACGCACCTCCTGCCTTATCCCTTGCTCTCCCCGTGATTTTTTCTAGTAATTTTGCAGCGCACAGCTGTGAGAGCTAACGTCTCTACTTTGGTAGATTGCACAGAATCTAGTTACACCATGGCAGAAAATCAGGGCCTGGGTTTCACCCTGGATGATGTCAACAACATCCTAGCTAACCCTCCCCTCATGGCAGACTTCAATGTGGCGACATCGATTGCCCAAACGGCCGACTGGGAAAGCTTAAACGAGAAAAAACGTAACCGCATTAGAACCATTCTCCACGGGGTCATCCTCACCGAATACCTGAGAAACAACACAGCCCCGAGAGGACTCATAGTCACGAATGCTCCACGCATTTTTCTGGATGACGAGACATTCCGCAAGGATTGGGCACAAATAGCGTGGCGTTGCACACGCGACTGGATTATTCTAATTATCCAAACAGCCAAACGCCTCTCCAATGCCATCCTCATTGAAATTCAAACCACTGAAACACACTTTAAAGCCACTCTCACCTCTTTCAAAAAAAGACTGGATGAGACAAATAAGGAGATCAATGAATATAAAGAAAGCTTGACACAAAGAAAAATTAACAAATTTCAAAAAGATCTTAAAAAATGTTCTTATTTGAAAACATACCCCTACGCATACACTGACTACAAAGTTCCCAAGATGAGTGACACATCAGGAGGATCTTCAGATGAAGACTCGTCAGGGAGCAGTAATTCTAGCTCCAGTAGCTATAGAAGAAAGCAGCAAAGAAGGGGTAGGAACACCGCTTGGCAACAACCATGGACACCAGGGCCATCAGGACCGAACATACACTATCCAGTCCCATACCCTCAGATGCATCCACAATACGGATACGGCTGGAACATGCCTTTTGCACCCCCACCGCCACCTCCTTACATGAACCAGAACCAACGATTCCCTTTTTTAGGAGGAGGCCCGCGAGGCCGAGGGAGAAGACGATGAGGGAACCAAGTCCACTGGGGAGACGACCAATATGAAGGGGCACTAACGAGGAGCAAAGCCTAAGACCAGCAACCAGGCCCCAGCACGAGATGAGCCTAGTGACCAACCTCTCGTCCCACACCCTGACACCAACCAAACTGGCAGTCCTAGAGAAGGGACTCGGATTTGTACCTACGGCAAGACTAGATAAATTTCAGCTACATTGTGAGCTAGCGGCTTTTTTTTCGGAAACTCAGATTAAAAGCCTTTTTTGAACACTCACCTTCCCAACCAACCATTAAAAAAGAAGGAGACACTCTGTTCAGAGTCAAATCCACCTTCATGCCTCCTCCTAATGTCATCCCTCCTGAGGTGGCAGTCTATGAACAAGCTGTTTTCAAGGATATTGAAGCCCTTAAAGAGGACCACACCTTCCAGAATACCAGCACAGCAGAACGCACAGCCATTAAATCGCTGAGATCCAACCAATCCATTATCATAAAACCCACCGACAAGGGCGGAGGAACAGTCATCATGAACAAAGAGGACTACCGACTAGAATGTGTAAGACTCCTTAGTGACACAAAGAACTACGGAAAACTCAGTCAAGACCCGAGCGAGGGCCTGAGATCACGCATCCACACACTGGTGGAAGAAGCAGAAACAACAGGACAAATTACGCCCAGTGAAGCCAAGTTTCTAACCTCCACAATAGGCAAAATACCATACTTTTACATAGTGCCTAAAATACACAAAAACAAACCACCCCCACCGGGTCGCCCCATTGTATCGGGCATAGGTTCTCTACTAGAACCTCTGTCCCGATACTGCGACTTCTTTCTCCAACCCATGGTCCAGTCCACAAACACCTATCTTCAAGACACTAAAGATCTCCTCAGACTACTTAACAACATGACCTACAGCCCAGAGACCTCTTTCTTAGTAAGTCTCGACGTGGAGAGTCTCTATACCAGTCTCCCGCCAGATGACACCCTAGGAGTCCTAGAGACGGCCCTGGATAAAACAGATTGGCAATACCAGACCCCCAAAAGATTCATCTGGGAATGCGCAAAACTTGCGCTCAAAGAAAACTTTTTCGAATTTGAAGGCCAGCTCTTCCTTCAGAAATACGGTACATCTATGGGGAGCGTTTTCGCCCCCAGTGTAGCAGGCCTTTATGTACACGACTTTGAGTCCAAGTACATTTTTTCTAACAACGTGTTGCGAATCCCAGAAATGAAATTCTATAAAAGATATATAGACGACATCCTACTCATCTGGGAGGGTGATACAGAGTCACTCAACACATTCTGCCGTTGGCTCAATACCTGTGACCAGAATCTTAAATTTACACACAGCTTTGATCATCTAAAAACCACCTTTTTAGACCTGGACATCGAAGCTGACGACGGTCATCTCAGAAGCAAAACGCACTTCAAACCAACGGCCCGAAACTCACTTCTACACTTCTCCAGCTTCCATCCTAGGTCCCTGCGGGAGAATCTCCCCTACGGTCAGTACCTACGGCTGCGAAGAAACTGCAGCAGTGTGGCAGACTTCAAAGACCAAGCTAAGGACTTGAGCAATAAACTCCGGGACCGTGGGTACCCCAAGCACATCACTGAAAAAGCCAGAAAAAGAGCCCGAAATCAAAACCACGAAGGACTTATTGAGAAACACCCACGTGAAGCCACACCAGTACCACTGACATGTGTCACAACCTTCAACACGCTCTCCTACAAAGTCTCCAACATCGTAAAAAAACATTGGAAAATCCTCATGACAGGAAACCTCAATTGGGACCCTCCCTTACTGTCTCACAAAAAAGCAAAATCCATAAAAGATGCACTTGTATCTACCAGACCGGTCCAACAGCACAAGCCAGGGAACACTGTCCTAAATGCATGGGGGCTCCCCAAAATCACTGGACATTTTGCGTGTGGTAATTGCAGTGTATGCCACCTGACTGAAACCACCAAGAATCTCCACGTAGAACCAGGTAAGACGTGGGAATTGCGACAACACACCAACTGCAACACAGCACATGCCATATACCGCATCGTGTGCCCTTGCAATCTTACCTATATGGGATGACAAACAGAAAGGTGAAGACCAGAATTTGCGAACATCGGAGCACCATAAGATGCAAGAGAAACACCACAAAAATGACAAATCATTTCCTTGAGGTAGGACATATGACAAACGACATGCGCTGGGTCATCATAGAGGCTCTAGATCCTAACATGCCTAACATCCAGTACCAATTACTACAGAAGGAACAGAGGTGGATCTATCGTCTATCCAGCCACAAGACAGGCCTCAATGATAATATTCCTTGGAATAGCCTCAATAGACAGTAACCAGTAGCTCCTCCGGACACCACTGTTGATCTGCATACACATGTTCACCAACCAGAGGCCATGAGAACAAGCTCACCACCGCAAACACCAGGATAATGAACCCAAGTACCATCATCTATAGTAGCTATAGATCCAAACATGCGGTGCCTGCAGACTACCTATAGGTGACATCCCCCCATCACAATACCCGTGAGTGAACTACCATGGCATATTGACATTTGACTCAACTCATCCTAGTAAGAATCCCATGAAACTCCCATGAAAAAACTACCATGGCATATTGACATTTGACTCGACTCATCCAAGTAAGAATCCCATGAAAAAACAACAAGTTTTCCAACATCGCTTTTGACTCATCAACAAACGTTTTTCAAATAGACAATCATGCAAAGAGGATCATTACCCAAACTCTTGATTGACCATATCACGTTGAGAGTATCTATTAATACCCCTGAATACACCTCACTTCAAGATGGCCGCCAAACTAGACGCCCTTAGTCGGACATCCTTTGCAACGACCGCGCATGCTCACGCATGCGCGCCTCACAGATTGCCGAGTCATTGCCGAACCCAGACATGCACTCCTGCACGTACCGGGTCTTGTCCTCTCCCTATTTAAGCTGCTTCCCCCGCGGTACCCAGCACCAGCCGGGACTACGGGGGACCGATTCAGGTTTGCAGCGGATGACTCTCCAAGACCAAGTAAGACTTTGCGTACTCCAATGGCGCTACCCTCGAGAGCCTGCATAGACTATGGTGCTCACTATGGCGCTCTTTGATTTTTTGATTTACAGATTGGCACTTTGGATGAGTACCCTACCCTCCCGAGCCTCGATAATCTGCCTAAATTCCCTAAATATAGTAACTATGACCTCAACAACACTTGTGCATGTTTTTAATCTTTTAACTCCTTTAATGTAATTCACACCTGAAATCGATCTTAAGTGCACAATGCCACATGATCGCATGAATAGATTCGTAATCGCCTCGCACAGTGCGATAAGGACCACTTGGCAATGCCTCTAGTGGCTGACACCGTGCAACATTAAGCACAGCATTCGGACTCCACTGGGTGTCAGCGCTTTCCCCCACGGGTGCCGCGGGCCAAACACCCTTGCTGTTGCAGCCACTTACCAGCGCTTTGCAGCTTTAATTAATGTGCGCTCCCTATTCAACCGCCCATGCACATTGTTCTACAAGCGCGGCATGCACAGAATCTCCTGCATGTCGCCACAAGCATGGGCAACACGCCAATCACTGTAGTGGTCATGTAGACAATGACAACAGCACATCCATATTGCCACTAAGATTGAATTTTTTTGTTGCGTTATATTATATTATATGTCTTGTCATGTCTTCTTCCTTCCCCGTACAGGAATTTTTTCAAGTGTCAGTGAGTACACCGACACTTACACCACACACCTTAGCGCGTGTGTAGGTACCACACAGGTTTCACGTGGCATCTTTCACCTTTGCCACTCACTATTCACTCACCTGGTCCTGAAGAAAGCCCTCTCACTTGTTTTACGGGCTGAAACATGTAGACCGCCACACATAGTCAACTTACGGTAATAAGTCCCAAATAGTTGCACTACACATATTGTGTTTAACCATATCCTGAGCCGCCAAGATTAAAACTAGGGGCAAGGATTCTCAGAGATATTTTTAACTGTAGTAATTCACCTCACATCACATATTTGCACAACACCAGCTCCGCTGTAATCAGGCGTCGTAGCACAACCGGGCAGCACTCGGCCGCCCGGTTGGGACCCCAATGATGAAGCATGACACCAACTAGGTTGGTGTGTGAGGGGTCTTTTAAGTACACCTAATGGGTCCATGTTCATACCACATACAGTGATTAAATTACATACACATAGTGGGTTCATCCACATTGTTTAAGTCCTTTATTCTGGGGATGCCTTGGCTAAAATTGCACAACCCAGTCATTGATTGGGTTTCAAAATCCATAGTTAGCATGTCTCAATATTGTGAGCAAAATTGCTTCCAAAAGAAAACAGAATCATGTCCACACGCAGTGGCAACAGATGAAGAAAAAAGTACCCAATTACCAGTACAATATCAATCATTTAGTGATGCTTTTAATGATAAACAGGCAGACACGCTTCCCCCACACCGTTCTTTTATGACTGCCAAATTGATTTGCTCCCAGGATCAGTCTTTCCTAATTGTCGGATATATGCCCTGTCTGAAAAATAAAACGACCATTTACGAACTTATTTAGATCAGTACCTTGCCAATGGGTTCATCAGACCATTTAAATCTCCTGCAGCTTCTCCATTATTTTTCATACCAAAGGCTAATGGCGAGCTACGCTCATGCATAGATTACAGAGTGCTAAACAAAATCACAATCAAGAACAAGTATCCGCTTCCTTTAATTCCGGTCTTATTAGACCAAGTCAAAAATGCTTGCATATATACTAAATTAGACCTTAAGGGAGCATACCATCTGGTTAGAATGTGTGCTGGTGACGAGTGGAAGACTGCTTTTAAAACCAGATATGGTCTTTTGAGTATATGGTCATGCCATTCGGAAATTGTAATGCTCCAGCAGCTTTCCAATTTTTCCTCAATGACATCTTACGAGAATTCTTGGATAAGTTTGTTATTGTATACATCGATGACATTTGAATTTATTCTGAGTCAGAAAACATGCATGTAAACCATGTGACAACAATACTAACAATCTTTCAAAATCATGGTCTTTACTGTAAATTGAGTAAGTGCGATTTTCATGTCACAAAGGTCGAGTTTCTTGGAGTCATTTTATCTCCTGGTGGATTACAAATGGCGGACAGAAAAATCCACTGGACAGTTCCAAAAATGTTCATGACATCCAATGCTTTTTGGGCTTTGCCAATTTTTATCGGCTTTCTATCGATCATTTTTCCCAAAAAGTAGCTCCCATAACCAAATTATTACAAAAAAAGACAAGGTTTGAGTGGTCTCCTGAAGCACAAACTGCCTTTGATCAGTTGAAAACAGCTTTTACGACGGTGCCTATTCTTGCACATCCAAATCCTCAATTGCCTTATATTGTCGAAGCAGATGCCTCTGACGTAGCAGTGGAGCGACACTATCTCAAAGGAACATTGATACTGGACAACTTCACCCAATTGCCTATATGTCTAAAAAGCTCTCCTCTGCTGAAAGAAATTACACCATTGCAGAGAGAGAATTGTTAGCAATCCGTGATGCTTTCAAGGAGTGGAGACACTATTTATTGGGAGACAGGCATATAGTGACTGTATACACAGATCACCGCAATTTACAATTTATGAAAACAGCCAGAGTTATTTCTCCTCGACAGTTGCGCTGGATGATCTTCTTTTCTGAATTTGATTTCATAGTAACGTTTCGACCTGGATGTGATAATAGAAAAGCAGATGCTTTGACCAGACAAGACTCCTCTGCTTTGATTCCTTCAGATACGCCATGAGCAATTATTGGTCCCTTAAAAGTTATTAATGTTATTTCAACAGAAGACTTTCTTGATGCAGTACGAAAAGAGTTCCCAGTACAAAATTGGACAACGTGGCTCAAACAAGATCCACATAGACAGATCATACAAGAACTACCTTTGCATAATTCAAAATTATATATACCAACCATTAAATTACGCAAAATATTGTTTGACTGGCATCACGTACAACCATACGCTGGACATCCTGGACAACAGCGAACATTAAAGGCTGTGCAACAAAATGTTTGGTGGCCTATGATGGCCAAAGACATCCAAAAATGGGTGACAGAATGCGAAATATGTGCACGAACCAGAAAAGATGCGGGAAAACCAAAAGGCTTACTACTCCCATTACCAACGCCGCAAAAACCATGGGAACATTGTTCAGTAGATTTTATAACAGATCTGCCATCTGATCATGGATATACATGCATTCTAGTAGTTAAAGACTGTTTTTCAAAACTAGGGCAATTTATTGCATGTAAAAGTATACCTACTTCCAACGAATTGGCACAAATGTTTCTTCAAAATATTGTGCGATTACATGGCGTTCCTGCTAAAATAATCTCAGATCATGGCACTCAATTTTCAGCAAGGTTTTGGTCCACGTGGTGTAAACACTTCCAAATCACTCCTGCACTATCAACAAGTTACCATCCACAAAGTGATGGCCAAACCGAAAGGCTTAATCAGACTCTGAAACAATACCTCAAGTGTTATGTCACTACACCCTCTATCTCTTGGGTAGATAAACTTTGGTTAGCTGAAATTGCGAATAATTCTGCTTATCACTCATCTATCCATACGTCACCATTCCAGTGTACATATGGTTTCCAACCCAATTACTTACCAGTGCAATGCCCAAAGACATACACAAAGAAGCGCTTACTGTAACAACTAACGTCAAGAACATTCTCAAGACACATACCCAAATACAGCAACAACTAACAAAAGCAAAGGAGCATTACAAAAAGCTTATGACAAGAAACATGACCCTGGACCAACATATAGTCCTGGTGATCAGGTTTGGCTTTCCACAAAGCTTATTACGTTTCGACATAAGAAGGCTTTTCATCCTAGATACATTGGTCCATATACCGTTGTTCGACAATTAATCCGGTAACATACCGTTTGGAACTTCCACCACAACTTCGTATTCATCCTGTATTTCATACCTCATTATTGAAACCAGTGAAACAAAAATGTCATCCTCAACCGCCCCTATAGTGGTTAATGGTCAGGAAGAATATGAAGTACAAAAAATTCTTGATTCACGAACAAGGGGAAACAAACTATGGTATCTAGTGTCATGGAAAGGCTATGGACCGGAAAATGACTCATGGGAACCAGCAGACAATGTCCATGCCCCACGCTTGGTATCACGGTTTCATGTTTTGAATCCCCTCAAACCAGCACCTAGAGCTCGCTTAAAGGGAGGGAGTACTGTCATGATCCTCACAGGCGACTCTAGGACATCTACGTCATCTAAGACTCTTTGCCGCAACTGTTCCCATATAAGATGTGGTAAGATCCATGCCTCTTATGCCTTACAGAAATACTGGTGGCATTGTCCTTATCTTTTCAAAAGATGAATCATGCACATAACAATCACACTTCCTGTATTGTATATATTCCTTTGTTTTATGTATCTTTATTTTTGTCATGTTGCTTTTTGTACCTTTTTAGTGTTTTCAGGTGGTGCTTCAGTGGTATATTTTTGCCTTCTATGCATGACTGAGAGACTGTGACTACTGCGAATACGTTGTGCTGCCTCGTGAAGCATCGGCGTGCAGCGGTCATGTTGGGCAAGGCAGGGCGTGGCTCAAGAGTATAAAACGGAGCCTCGCCCTTGCTCGCGTGCTCTCTATTCCTTCATCTGTCGTGTGAGAGGATCTTCGGCTCCGTTTGAAGATCCCGTGTCGTCTTCAAGGAAGCAGGTTTCTTCTTAGCTGGCGGCGGCATCAACGGAGAAATCTTTCAACACCGCACTACAAAAGAAAAGAAGCACATTTCTCGAGTCCAGTTATATTTAGAACTGAGATTGGCTAATCTCGGGCGGTAAGAGCGCTTAAAGCGCAGAAATACGTTTACCCGATGTATATACTAAGCTGGTTTTTGGAAAGAACAACTTTCTATTTGATGTTTGTGCTAGGCCGGTCCTGCGCATTTCACAAGTGTTTGTGAACAATATTATGGAAAGTTATTTATGACAAAGGACTACATCAGTGATTCTTATTCATTACGTGAAAACTGCATAAATACTAAGACTCATGGTAATTAAAACTATCCTGGCATTTATTCTTCCAGTTACCCCCAAAAGGTCATAACCATCTACAGTATTAGACCTGGTAGGTTTTTATATATAAAAGCACATGAACCTATTAATACACGTTACAGTTTAACATGTGTACTAGGATGTTTATATGATAAGTGTTGTTGTGTAATATTTCTCCAGGGGGAACTTGGTAATAACAATAGCGACCCTCAGTCACAATACAATATATATCCTTCACTGCAAAGGAGGTGCAGGTAAATCTCTCCATTAAATAAATAACAATAGCATGGTAATAAGGTGACTAGTGACATCAGGTATAATCTGTGATTTTTTTCCCTTTAGGTCTCCCTCCCTGCAGTTCCCTTCCCAACACCTTTTCCCTCACCTGGCCACTTCAATAGTCTGAGCTATTACAGCATACTGACTTGAAGCTGCCTGGAGGTGGAACATTCTGGCAACAAAGTGATCCAGAGGAATCGAGTGACGACAGATATCATTTTTCAAATACATTTGAGATCCTATCGTAGTACTGAATTAGAAAATTGATGTTTCATAAAACATGATAACTCTAAAGTACTCTGTATTCTAGTTTCATATAACAGTGTATTTGAAACCCTTCCCCCACGCTACTTTACCTCAGTTGCCATTGCAACCTTCTTTGAAACACTCTACTGTACCAGTTACTGAAACGTTCACAGCACTTTCTAACAGGAGCATAATAGATTCAAGTTGAACTGTAGCAGGTGCGGTTGACTGCTTGAAAATGTAAGCACATCCATAATAGCATAACTTCTTTTAAATGTATCCAGAGCCAATCACAGATCTTCCTACTTTATCTATTAAATCATTACCTATTTTTAGCTACCAAATTATTTTCAACACCCAATCAAATACATCCTTTTCTTAAATCAGGTCCACTCCTCCATTTTAACTCTCTTTTATTCTACCAACTGTCACATTCAGCTTCAGCCTTCTCCTATGTGCCACTGCTCCTTCCTTCAAAATGGTTAGAGTGTGGATTGTGGGTCACAGCTATGTTTTTTGGGCCATGGAGTATGCTAGAAAGAGTGACATTAACAGGGACTTGGGTTTGCCTAATGTGGACATTACTTGGATTGGCCAGAGAAGGTTAAAGTGGCAGCAATTGCTGCTTTTGATTGAGAGGATTGCAGATTGCTAACATCCATACCTCTTAATTGTGCACTGTTGTGGCAATGCCATAGGCACTCTTACTGGGGTAGGATTGGAAATCGCAATGAAGGAGACCCTTGGTCAATTAATGTCACTTTTCCCTCGCACTGCCTTGGTGTACCCCAACATTTCCCAAAGGCAGAAATGGAACTGTTCAGATTAATTCTGCCCACAAATACACAAAGCCAGGAAACATGTTAATAAAACTGTTTCTGCATTCCTTAGAGACCACAACATGCGCTCCATTTACAACAACAACTTGCAGTTTGGCTTTGAGCATATCTATAGAATTTCCCGTCCCCCACCAATACCATCACCAATGCTAGTCAAACATTCTGCAATTCTCTCACAATTTTCTTTCAGGATAAGATCAAAGATGTGTACCACAACCTCTCTAGCAAACATCCTTCGGGACAGGCATTATCTTTAAATGCAGGGATATCTTACGCCCCGGCAGTACATACTGTGGACCGAGCAAAGAATTCAGAGGGCCCTATGACTTTTTCTTCTTTTTTGCATCTTACGTTAGCCCACGTCATGAACCTATTGCACCAAATCAAATCTGGCTCCCCACTTGATCACTGTCCTCCTAGAATTTTTCATCTGGCACCCGAAATTATAGGGACACACCTTCTGACCATTTTTAACTTAATGTTTAACTCGGGCAGCTTCCCCTCCAATTGGAAACAGGCATCAGTGCTCCGGCTACTGAAAAAACCAAACCGAGACAATACTGACCCAAACAACTACAGGCCCATATCCTGACTGCCGTTTCCCACCAAAATGGTGGAAAAAGCAATGAACATGGAAATTAACATAGAGACTTATGGACATCGTGACCCAACCCAGTTCAGCTTCAGAAGCCATCATAGCACTGAACTCACCATTATCACTGCTTCAGAACAGGCCAGACAAACAGTAGCTGCTGGAGGCAATGCCGAATGGTGCTTTTAGATCTCTCCGTGGCATTCAATACTGTCAATTATTCCACATTACTCAACCGCCTCGTCTCAATTGTGATCCAGGACCGAGCACTATAATTGCTGAAATCCTTCCTCAGTGAGAGAGAACAATTTGTGGCTTTGGAGACTTTTAAATCACAATCTTTCACTCTCCCCTGTGGGGCTCCTCCCTGAGCACTACGCTTTTCAATGTGCATGTGACACCATTGGCAAAATTGATTACATAAATTGGGTACTCGGTGGTGTTGTACGCCAATGACACCCAAATCGTGATATCCATGGCAAGCAACCCCACTGACACCGCCTCGCATTTCCACAACTGCCTGCTTGAGGTTGGAAATTGGATGGCATTAAACTGCTTCAAACATAATACCAACAAAACGGAGGCCCTTCTTTTTTGTAAGCAATATTTCATTTTTTTCACCTTTATGGTGGCCACAAGATTAGGATCTCTCCCACACACGTAAGCAAGGTAAAGAATTTGGGAGTTACTTAAGAATTTGGGAGTTACTTTTGACCATCTCATCTCATTCGAGGCCCTCATCAATAGGTAACTTCAGCCTCCTTCTTCATGCTTAACCTTCTCAAAAAGATCTTCCTATTCACACCTCAATACTTTAAAAAAATGATAATGTTGGCATTGGTCTTATCCAAGGTCGACTATTGCAACCCCCTTTTCGTTAATACCAGAAGAAAATGCCTGAGCAAACTTCAAATCGTTCAGAATGTGGCTGTGAAGGCTCTTACCTATGTTTCCGCAGGAACGACATGCAAGATGAATGCACCCAACTTCCCCTTTTCAGAAGGTGCGCCCAACGGTTGTCAAAGCCACAATGGTAACTAGGGGAAGAGAGGGGGAACAATATGGGTAAACAAAACAATCGTCCCTCAATGTCTCTTCTTAAACTTAAGGTCAGTCAATCAGGCGTTCCTAAATGCAAAAACAAAGGTGCATTAAGTATATTATACAATAAAGGAAAGGAAACAATAGTGTTCAGGGGCGTAACACAGGCCTCTGCAGCCCCCGCCGTGCAGGGGGGCCCCCAAACTGGAGGGGGCCCCCTCAGCACAGTACTCAGGCATGAGGGCTCTGGATTAAACCTGGAGCGGGGGCCCCTACGTGTTTCTTGCATGGGGCCCCCTCAACTTTCGTTACGCCACTGATAGTGTTTTAATGATTTTTTGGTTTCTCGCTACCTGAGTGAATCCCCTCTTCTATTCTGTAGTGACTGAAGTCATCTTGTAAAACATTCACTATATTAGCTGAGGAGAAAAAACAAAAGAAAAATGAAATCTGAGGCCCAAAAGGAAGATGATCATGAAATGTCTTCAGGCTGTGATATGGTACCCACCTAAATTAGCTGGGAGGCACTCTCTGTGAACAGGTAAGCAAAATCTTCAGCCACTAACTATATTAAAGAAATATCTGGATTTCCTTAATGTCATGAATTCTAACTAAAATCTTTTATTTTATCTTTCCAGGAGCATTCCATTCAGGTGCCAAAACATGAGAAAAGGCAGATCCTCAAGGACGACAAAACACTACAAAGATATGCACTTCTTTTCTTTCTACCAATACTGTTCGTAGGTGTTAACACCGTTACCGTACTAATGGCTATCTTTCTTTATTATTTCTTTGTTCAGCAGGTGAGCTACACCAGGAGGCAGGAGCCGCACTGAAGACACCGCCGGGCTCACAACAGGAGAATGAGTGTGCCGAGAGGCAGGAACCGCACCAGGAGGCAGGAGCCGCACCGAAGACGCCGCAGGGCTCGCAACGGGAAAAGGAGGGCGCCGAGAGGCATGTACCGCACCAGGAGGCAGAAACCACACCGAAGGCACTGCCGGCTCACTACGGGGGAATGAGGAGTCCGGGAAGCAGGAACCGCACCAAAAGGCAGGAACTACACTGAAGACACCGCCGGCTCGCTACGGGGGAATGAGGAGTCCGGGAATCAGGAATTGCACAGTAGACACCGCCGGCTCGTGATGGGAGAAGGAGGACGCCAGGCCTACACAGGAACAGAGCAGCCATGGAAGAGTCGTTGCAGGTAACCCAGAAGCAGAATACACCCTGAACACTAGAATGCGAAGCACTCTAGTGGGGGAGCAGGGGAGTCTTATACTCCTCCCCTGTCGTGCCCCACCCATTACACATGGCGGGCTCGACAGACTTGACAGTACACCCCCCTACAACACCCCCCACTGGTTTAGGTTTTGCGGGATAGCGTCTATGAAAGAGCCACACCAAGCGAGGGGCATGTACGTGACTTGTTGGCTCCCAAGTACAATCCTCCATACCATATCCTTTCCAAGGTATGAGGTATTGTAATCTCTGCCTTACTCTTCTAGAGTCAATTATAGCTTCGACCTTATATTCAGGTTCATTGTTTACAATTTCAGGTGTTGGTCTAGGAAGGACTTTTGTGCCGTCTATTACCGGCTTCAGTAATGAAACATGGAAAACAGGATGTACTTTAAACGAAGGTGGAAGATCCAATTTCATAGCAATTGAGTTAATAATTTTGCTTATCTTGTAAGGGCCAATAAAACGAGGTTCAAACTTACAAAAACCCTTCATTGTAATATCCGTGGATAACCATAACTCATCTCCTATTGCATATGTTGGTTCCACACGTAGATGAAGATCCGCCTTTTCCTTATATACAGATTTAGCTCTCTCTAGAGTCTCTATGGCGGATTTCTGTATATTATGCAAGTGTCGTACAAATTCCAGAACAGTAGGAATAGGGTTAGTAAGAGAAGGTGGTGACAACATAAATAGGGGGTGAAACCCATAATTGCAAGAAAAAGGGGAATAATTAGTAGAGGAATGAGAACTGCTGTTATAAGCAAACTCAGCCATCCAAATAAAGGAATCCCAATCTGATGTGGTATGCAACATTTGACATCGCAGATACTGTTCTATGCACTGGTTTACTCTCTCAGTCTGACCATCAGTTTGAGGATGGTGACTAGAAGAGTACCTGACATCAATCCGTAAACAAACACCTAGCCACTTCCAAAGGTTGGAGCTGAATTGAGATCCCCGGTCTGACACCACAACTGAGGGAAGGCCGTGTAATCTAACTGTGTGTTGTACAAACAAGGAGGCTAACTGCTTGGAAGTAGGAATTGTCTTTAGAGGAATAAAATGGGCTGTCTTGGTTAACAGGTCTACGACTAACAAAAGAGTTGTATTTCCTTGCATAGTTTTACGTAAATCAACAATGAAATACATAGACACAGTATGCCATGGGCTGGGAGGAGTAGGTAAAGGGTGTAGCAATCCTAAAGGGGCCTGATGAGATTACTTCCCTTGAGCACACACATTTCATGTTTGGATATAATGCTTAGTGTCAGTTGCCATATTGGTTCACCAAAAGTGTTGACGTACCAGATCTAATGTTTTTTTATAACCTGGATGCCCAGAGAGGGGATGTGAATGACACCACTCTAGTGCTTGTTGTTGTAGCTGTTGTGTAGGTAATAACAAATCCCCTTGAATGTATAACAGATTTTGGACCTTCGTTGCATTATGTGTGTGTGCTACTTCTTCTATTTCTACAGATTGTTGTGCCTCTGCGACTGCCTTCAGATAGTCTTCCTCTGAGCAAATGGTGCCTATAATACGTTCCCTATCTATAATAGGTGAGGGATCATATGTGGTTTCCTCAGGTTCAAATCATAGATGAGACAAAGCTCAGCTTTTCCATTCTTTTTTCCATCTTGTTATAGTACTATAAAATCAAAGTCACTAAAATATTGTGTCCAACGTAGCTGTCTCATAGATAGGGCCCTGGCGGATTTTAGGAATTGTAAATTACGATGATCTGTGAGTACTGTGATCTTGTGAAGTGCTCCTAATAGATATTGACGCCATTCTTCGAAGACCTTCTTAATGGGTAACAATTCTTTATCACCAACAGTATAGTTTTGTTCGGTTGGAGTCAATTTGTGAGAGAAGTATGCTACTGTATGAAGGCTTCCTATACATGGATCTGTTTGAGAAAGAATTCCTCCTACCGCTATCTGCGAATTCCTTCTACCACTATCTGTGAAGCATCTACTTTCACAACAAAAGGGTGAGAAGGATCAGGGTGTTTTAAAATGGGAGCTTGTGTAAACGCCTTCTTCAATTTACAGAAGGCTTCTTCTGCTATATGCATCCAAATAAATGGCACCCCCTTTTTTAACAATTTGGTTATAGGGGAGGCCAATTCCGAGAAGCCATCAATAAAACGTCTATTAAAAATGGCAAAACCAAGGAAGCTTTGTATGTCTCTCACATTTTTTGGTGCTTGCCAATGAGTGATGGCCTCCACCTTCTGAGGATCCATACTGATCCCTTGAGGGGACAGATTAAAATCTAGAAAAAATACTTGAGAGTCGTTGAACTGACACTTGTCTAGCTTACAGTACAAATGATTGTCTCTGAGTCTTTCGAGCACACTCTAACATGATACTTGTGCTCCTTAACTGAGGAGGAGTAGATCAGAATGTCATCAATATATGTGATTACATAGAGGTCTAGCATGTCTTTTAACACTTCCTTTATAAAGAACTGAAAGGCAGAGGGGGCGTTACACAGTCCGAATGGCATTACTAGATATTCGTAGAGACCAAACTTGGTACGAAATGCTGTCTTCCGTTCATCCTCCTCTTTGACTCTCACTAAAGTATAGGCGCCACGCAGATCCAACTTAGTGTAAATTGTGGCATTTTTTACTTGATCAAATAAAGAGGATATCAATGGCAAAGGATATCGTTTTTTTAGTGTTACATTACATTATTGAGAGCCCTGTAGTCTATGCAACGATTAAGACGCCCTTCTCGTTTTGGGATTTAAAAAAAAGAGGCGATGAAGCAGGGGACCGAGATGGCTGAATGAAACCAATATGTAACATTTATAGGTATTCCCGTAAGTATATATTCACTTTTTCTGTCGGGCATAGGTTCTACTACATGATATTTGAGCTCCATCCACCAAATCTATCCTACAATTGTAGGGTCTATTTGGCGGTAAGGTAGTGGCTTCCTCCTTGTCAAAAACAGATTTCAAATCCTGATAACAAATAGGTATCTCAGGAGTTAAGGTATCTGTGACCATTGCTATATTCCCTGAACGTCTCTGTTTTATACCACAATAAGTAGTGCAGTACTCCGATTCAAAAGACAACAACAAGGCCCTCCAATCAATGAATGGATTGTGTTGATGCAACCAGGAAAGGCCTAAAATAGCAGGGAACTGAGGGGACTGAATGAGATCAAAGAAAATGGTTTCTTGATGGGTTTCTTGGATTACCAAAGTGATATCTACAGTGGAGTGTGTAACTGGACTAGACTTGATGTTACTCCCATCTATAGTTTTAACATCCTCCCAAGAAGACTTAGTGATAAAAGGGATTTGTTTGTTTTTGCCCAAGACAAATCCATAAAATTACCGGAGGCCCCTGAGTCTAGCATAATATGTACTTCATTGGTCTGTTGTCCTCACTAACTGTGATGAAAGAAAGAAATGATACAAAGAAGGAATAAGATCATTTTGAACAGAGTATTGTGAGACAATTAACCCAGAACCACCTGAAATCTTTGTCTCAACAGACTTCGGGCTTATTAGTTTCCCGGCCTTTCTCTTCTGCTTGGTTTCACAAGGCACTCTTTAAGAAAGTGTCCTTGCTTTCCACAATACAAACATGGTTTTTTGTCATGCCTTCTCTGTCTTTCCTCTGCACTAAGGGGACCCCTAATGCTTCCTATTTGCATAGGTTCTGAATCTTCTACCACCTTCTCAGCTTCTACCTTTTTCTCCTTGTATACAAAAGTACGTACTTCAGAACAACCTTTCTCTCTTTTTCTTTCGTTCAAACGATGATCTAATTTCACATATACGAGATCAATGAGGCCATCACATGATTTGGGGGGGGGAGGGGTCAACCACCTGGGCTAGCATATCCTTTAATTAATCTCTGAGGCCTCTATAAAATAAAGCACCATGTTTTACTTTTGACCAGCTGGCTTACTCTACTAACCTATTAAAGTTGGAGACATAAGTCATCTGATCCCTCGTACCCTGTTTCATATTTAATAGTTGTGTGTCTACATATTGCATAAAGAAATACCTGTCAAATAATTTTCTCAGCTCTTCCCTAAAGGCTGGGTAATTATATAATAAAGGATCATTTCATTCTATCAAGAGTATTGACCAATTGGCTGCGGTCCAACCCAAATAAGAAAACACAAATGCAACTTTAGCTTGTTCTGTGCGAAAATAAGTAGCCTTGCACATGAAATGAAGTTGGCACTGACTAATAAAAGTGGCAATTTTATCAGGATCTCCCAGGAATCTCTTCAGAGGGTCTTAAGGAACAGATGGAGGAGTGGAAACGGGAATTACCGGAAGTCCAGAAGTGGAGGGAGAGGTTTGGGAGGAGAATTGTTCTCCTGCACTCTCCCAAATAGTCCTTGCCGCCGCACCAGGTCTTATACCCTGCTGTATAGCATCAACCCGTAAGGCTAAAGCTTGGGTATCTTTATGGAGGTAACCAATCATGTGGGCTAAGTCTGTAAGTGAAACCTGACCCTTTTCCATGTCGCTTGGGCGGAAAGAGAAATGTGAGCTTTGCGTTCTGTCAAGGCTCTTACCTATGTTCCCTCAGGAACAACATGCAAGATGAATGCACCCAACTTCCCCTTTTCACTGTGCCCAACGGTTGTCAAAGCGACAATGGTAACTAGGGGAAGAGGGGGGGGAACAATAGGGGTAAACAAAACAATCGTCCCTCGATGTCTCTTCTTAAACTTAAGGTCAGTCAATCAGGGGTTCCTAAATGCAAAAACAAAGGTGCATTAAGTATATGATACAATAAAGGAAAGGAAACAAGTTTGGCTTTCCCCTACCTGAGTGAATCCCCTCTTCTATTCTGTAGTGACTGAAGTTGTCTTGTAAAACATTCACTATATTAGCTAAGGAGAAAGAACAAAAGAGCAATGAAATCTGGGCCCCAAAAGAAAGATGATCATGAAATGTCTTTGGGCTGTGATAAGGATACCCACCTAAATTAACTGGGAGGCACTCTCTGTGAACAGGTAAGCAAAATCTTCAGCCACTAACTATATTAAAGTAAAATCTGGATTTCCTTAATGTCATGAATTCTAACTAAAATCTTCTATTTTATCTTTCCAGGAGCATTCCATTCAGGTGCCAAAACATGAGAAAAGGCAGATCCTCAGGGACGACAGAACACTACGAAGATAAGTACTTCTTTTCTTTCTACCAATACTATTCTTAGGTGTTAACACCGTTACTATACTAATGGCTATCTTTCTTTATTATTTCTTTGTTGAGCAGGTGGGCCGCACCAGGAGGCAGGAGCCACACCAAAGACACCGCCGGGCTCACAACGGGAGAAGGAGGGTGCCGAGAGGCAGAAACCTCACCAGGAGGCAGGAGCTGCACCAGGAGGCAGGAACCACACGAAGGCACTGTCGACTCGCTACGGGGGTATGAGGAGTCCGGGAATCAGGAACTGCACCGAAAACACCTCCCGCTCATGACGGGAGAAGGAAGACACCGGGCCTACACAGGAACAGAGCAGCCCCGGAAGAGTTGTTGCAGGTAACCAGGAAGCAGAATACACCCCAAACACTAGAACGCGAAGTGCTCTAGTGCGGGAGCAGGGGAATCTATTACTCCTCCCCTGTCGTGCCCCGCCCATTACACATGGTGGGCTTGACAGGCTTGACAGTGGCAGCTTGACTACTACTAGGCATCCCTAAGCAACAATCTACCTTGCTTGTGATAAAACATCTACACTGGTTACCGATCAGCAAGAACATTATATTCAAGGCTTTGTGCATCGCTTTCAAAGCTCTTCATGGAATTGGCCCAGAGTTCCTTAGGCAGAGTTTCAAATGGTATAATTCCGGTCAGACCACTTTAGTCCGCCTTAGCAAATAATCTGGTAGTGCCCAAATCCAAAAAGGTTGGCTGGGGTGGCAGTAGCTTCTTGGTAGGCACAACCAGACTCTGGAACACCCTTCCTGTGGAACTGAAACATGAAACCAATCTGCTAATGTTCTGGAAGGTGCTTAAGGCTTTTTAACCAATAAATCTATTCTCAATGCAGTTTTCCTTCTTTCTTACTGAGCTAGCGTCTAGACACCCTCCGGTAGTAGTCACAATTTATAAATTTCCTATTCATTTCATTTCATTTTCATGGAGTGCATTCCTCTGAGAAAAGGGAACAGGATATTCATTAACAACTTGAAACGCTGCAACCTGTTTTATGTGTAGTTATCATCTACGCACAAGAGCCACCCTATCACCACATAATTTTCATTTTAAATACTTTAAAAAAAAGACATGTGGAGTTGCGACTCCATCGCAGAACCAAAAAACAAAAGCAAGAATTCAATGTACAACAGCACATTTAAGATTTATAACTCTTGGTTTGATTCTATGCATGTGGCAATGGCTCTGTGAGTAGTTTGGTGAGCATCTAAATGTATGTGTAAGGGAGTGCATAAGTCTGTCAGTGGGTCTGTGAGTGCACATGTCACTTTTTGAGAGGGTGTGAGAGTGGGTGCATGAGTGTCTCATTGGATCTGACAGTGGGTGTGTCAGTGTCTGAGTGGGTCTGAAAGTGGGTGCATAAATGTCTCAGTGGGTCTGGAAATGGGTGCATAATTGTCTGAGTGGGTCTGTGACTGGGTGCGTGAGTGTCTCAGTGGGTCTGTGAGTGAATGCATCAGGGACTTAGTGGATCTCCAAATAGGTGTGTGAATGCCTGAGTGGGTACAAAAGTGTCTGAGTGAGTCTGTGATTATCTGCATCAGTCTCTTAGTGAGTCTGTAAGTGGATGTGTGAGGGTCTGAGTGGGTCTATGACTATCTGCTTGAGTCTCTGAGTGGGTCTGTGAGTTGGACTGTCAGTGGGCACCTGCATGTCTGAGTGGATCTGTGAGTGGGTGTGTGCATGTCTGAGTGGATCTGTGAGTGGGTGTGTGCATGTCTGAGTGGATCTGTGAGTGGGTGTGAAAGTCTCTGAGTGAGTTTGTGAGTGGGTGCATGAGTGTCTAAGTGGGTCTGTGAGTGAGTGCATGAGTGTTTCAGTGGGTCTCTCAGTGGGTGCATGAGTATCTGAGTGGGTCTGAGTGAGTGTGTGAGTCTCTGAGTGGGTCTGTAAGTGTATGTGTGAGTCTTTGAATGGATATATGAGTTGGTGCAGGAGTCTCTGAGTGGGTCTGTGAGTTGCTGTGTGAGTGTCTGAGTAGGTCTGTGAGTGGATGCATCAGTGACTTAGTGAATCTGCAAATATGTGCATGAGTGCCTGACTGGGTGCATAAGTGTCTGAGTGAGTCTGTGACTATCTGTGTGAGTGTCTGAGTGTGTCTGTGAGTGGGTGTGTGAGTGGGTCTGTGAGTGGGTGCATGAGTCTCTGAGTGGGTCTGTGAGTGGATGCATGCATATCTGAGTGGGTCTGTGAGTGGGTGCATACGTCTGAGTGGGTCTGTGAGTGGGTGTAAGAGTCACTGAGTGAGTTTGTGAGGGGGTGTATGAGTGTCTAAGCTGGTCTGTAGGTGAGTCCATGAGTGTTTGAGTGGGTCTCTCAGTGGATGCATGAGTGTCTGAGTAGGTCCAAGTGAGTGCATGAGTCTCTGAGTGGGTTTCTAAATGGGTCTGTGAGTCTCTGAATGGATATATGAGTGGGTGCATGAGTCTCTGAGTAGGTCTGTGAGTAGCTGTGTGAGTGTCTGAGTAGGTCAGTGAATAGGTGTGTGAGTGTCTGACTTGGTCTGTGATTGGGTGCATGATTGTCTGAATGGGTCGGTGAGTGGGTACATGAGTCTCTGAGTGGGTCTGTGAGTGGGTGCATAAGACTTGAATGGATATATGAGTGGGTGAATGACTGTTTGAGTAGGTCCCAGAATGGGTGCATGAGTCTGTGAGTGGGTCTGTCAATGGGTGCATGAGTGAGTGGGTCTCTGAGTGAGTATGTGAGGTTTTGAGTGGGTCTGTCAGTACATGCATTAGTATGCAAGTGAGTGTGTGAATGTATTTATTTTTTTCAGCAAGGTTCATGACTCAGCAGTGATGCTTTACCATGTGAAAAAAAGTTTGGGGCATTGTCATTCTCATAAGGGGTCCCTCAGAGACCCCCTACAATGCACTCATTTTTGCAGGGGGAAAATGCATTTTGGAACCTCTCTCCTTTTTCTCGGCCCCCGCTTCACGATTAACCCCAAAACCTTCAACACAGCAGCTGAACCGACTGTCGTACTAATTTTGAAAAATTTGTCAAACTACACTAAAGTTATAGGCAAAACAAAAAAAACGCTTTTCCTATAGAAACTAGATCCTACCACACAACCACTCATTCATCCAAAGAGCCACTCATATACCCACTCACTCACTCATACAGGCACTCACACAACCACTCACTCACCCATAATGCTACTCAAACAACCAGTCACTTACCCATACAGCCACTCACAGAGCAACACACTCATCCATACAGCTACTCACACACCCACTTATTCACCTATTCAGCCACTCACACACCCACTCACTCATCCATACAGCCTTTCAACACAGTGACTCACTCACCCATACAAGCACTCACACAACCACTTACATACCCATTCACACATCCATAAAGGCACTTACTCATCTGCTTACTCACCCATACATCCATTCATACAGACACTTACTCTACCATACAGCCAATCACACACCAACTCACTTAACCAAGCATCCACTCAGCCACTCACTCACCCATACAGTCATTCAGTCACCCTCTCACTCACCCATACAGTCACTTACACACCAACTCACCCAACCATACAGCCACATACACAGCCACTCACTCATTCGTACAGCCACTGACAAAGCTACTCACTCACCAATACAGTCACTCACACAGCCACTCACTCACCCACACAACTACACACACACCTACTTATACACCCACACAGCCCCTCACACATCCACTCACACACCATACAGGAACTCAGACACCCATTTACAAACGGATACACAGTCATACAGTCACTCACATAATATATGTTACAAATAGTATCACTCATTAGTAGTACAGAAAGTTTACTATTTTAACTTTTGTAGTACCTTGGTATATATGTTTAACATTCATAAACATTTAGAAAACACACACTCACTGGGTGAAGTCATCAGTGATATCATTTGAAATATCATCAGTGATGTCACTGACCATGTCATGAGTCATGTAATATGTGAGGTCATAAGCAGTGCATTGCAAGGGCATAAGTTATAGTTAGCACAGGTAACTATAACTGAGGAATTTCACTGATTTTGTACGAGTGAAATTTGCGACCAATTTTAACGTCTCGGTAACATTTGTTTTCTTTGGTGAATTTCTAATGTTTTTTAAATTCTATTTCCTATCTATAACGTTCCTAAAATTTTTTGTTTTTTCAGTTAATTTCTAAGGATTTTTAAATTCAATTTCCTAACTATAATGTCCCTGTAACCTTTGTTTTTTTCAGTGAATTTCTAAGGTTTTTTAAATTTTATTTCCTAACTGTAACCTGTAACCTTTGAAAATGATTATGTGAGTGAGTGCAAGAGTGTCTCAGTGGGTGTTTGACTGAGTGCATGAATGCTGAATGGGTCTGTGAGTGGGTGTGTTAGTGTCTGTGAGTGGGTAAGTGTGTTTGTAAGTGTGGGTGTGATTGGCCAGGAAACATTTGAATGGTGGAGGGGAGCCACGCGGCCCTCCTCCCCAGGCCGATTTCAGCCCCAGGGACCCCATACCCCCAGGGCTCAGCCCCAATAGAATGGGGGAAAGGGGTCGCATGGCCTCCCTCCACCATTCAAAGGTAGCCTGGCCACTCACACCCACACTCACAGACCCACCTACCCACTCACAGATCCACACAGACACGTCCCATTCCCTGGGACCAGGCCTTTTAAATAATTAAATTGAAATAGGGGAGGGGGCCATGTGGCCCCCTCCCGGGCTGATTTTGGCCCTGGGGACCCCAGCACCCTGGGCCAGGCTATTATACTATGGTGAGAGAGGCCAACCAATTTCAAACACAGACACCCTATCTCCCAGGGCCTGCTCATTTGTCCTGGGTGCCCCCAGGGCACCCAGTGTGCTATTGGACCTCGGGGGAGCCTTAAGGCCCCCGTGGTCCCTGCCGGGTCCCCGCCGGGTCCCCGCCTCCTGTGGGAGCCGGCATTGCTCTCACACACAGGGAGCTGCTAAACATGCAGCCCCCTGTGTGTGAAAGCAATCCTTTCATCAGTTTCCCTGCTTGCTTGACAGTGGGCAGGAAAACAGATGAAAGCTCCACTTCCAGCAAGCAAGAGCATTTCTCTGCTCTCCCTTGCTGGAAGTGGAGTGCTTTCATGACTTGGCGGGAGCTGTCAAAGCACTCACCAAGCCACAGTAAACAGCTGTGACCTGGGTGTGGGCACACTGGGACATAGCAAGAGCCGCCCTGGGGGGGTGGCGGTCCCCAGGTCCATTTTTGACTCCAGGAGGGGGGCCACATGCCCCCCTCCTTTGATCTAGTAGGGCCTGTCCCAGGGAGATGGCAGTCCCCATGGCTGAGAATGAGAGGGGAGCTGCGCATCCCCCCTTTTTAAAAATAGAATGTGTCACCAGGGAGGTGGTGGTCCCCAGGGCCCGGGAGGTCCGAGAGGCCCCCCGTTACAAAGAAAATAGCCCCAGGAGGTGGTGGTCCCTAGGGGTGCAGCAGGGGTCTGCGAGACCCCCCCCCCCGGATTTATTTACCATTAGCCCTGGGGAGGTGGCGGTCCTCAGAGGATCTGCACCCCTATGTATACAAATTTAGATTTCTCTTACTATTTCCAAAACTACTGAATGGATTTACACTAAATGAAAAAAAGGGCACTTCTCTGGACAAATATCTACCTTTGTGCCAAATCTGGTGTAGTTCCATTCAGCGGTTCAGGCTGTAGCCGTGTCTAAAATCCCTATGGGAAATTGCATGGGGAAAACGTATTTTGGGACCCCCCCATTTCTCAGCCCCCACTTGACAGATCTCCCCAAAACTTTCAAGACAGAAGCTGAAGTGAGTGTCAAATTAGTTTTGAAACTTTTGTGAGGATTCGTCAAACGGCGCCAAAGTTATTGGCAAAATAAAAAATGCTTTCCCTATGAAAACTGGGTCCTAACTATAACTACCTACTGGCGACCGCCTGTAGGTAATACATATTTATATATGACTGTAAATGTAAAATTAAATAAAAATGCATTATTTACATGAAATGTCTTTAAATATTACATCTCTAAACTGAAGTACTGAATTCTGTTGTCATCAAAAACCTGGAGTCTAAGGTACTTGAGCAGACTCCCAGGTAGGCGGGCCTTTGGGCAAGTTGTTCAAAAAACAAGGTGGGCCTAGGGCAGGGGAGAAAACCAAGAGCAACAGACTATCATAGTCCAAATTCGAATTGCAGGCAGCAATGTACAAAGGGAATGCCCTTGAGGCGCGACTTCCGACGAGAAGCAAACTCTTGGAAAGAGATCAGCAGTTGAAGTGGCAGCGTCTGTGCTCTCCAAGGCTTCTGAGGAGAATAAACTCCCTGCAAGCATGCAGAAAAAGACGTTGCGCCAATAAAGGAAAAGGAAAACAAGGTAAATAAGAGGCTACTATTGATAAAAATCAAATATCATTATATATAACAAATAACCATTGATTAAGCAGACAGATCACAATACAAGATATATAAGTTAAAATCTGATGAAAGATACTTATCTTGACTGTGACCAGCAAGAAAAGAGGACTTGTTGCTCCGAGACAAGAGATTTATAGGGTTGTCTTTATGTGATTGGTTGTTTTCACCTTATGACGACATGCTGTAGTTCTGTTCTCTAAGCATGTTGGGAGATGTAGTTATCTTGGTGCTGTTTAAAATAAATGCAAGAAAAGAGAGCATAATAGGAGCCTCTTGTCTTGTAAGAAATTCACTGTAAGTGTCCGTATTCAAAATGGTCCAGCCATGCATGCCTCTTTGGATGAGGTAATAAAAACTGAACAAGGTTTGGACCAGGCACACGTTCCACCCAGCAGGACTGTCAGTTTTTATTATGTCACATCTCAGAGCAGGCTCAAGTGCTTGCAAGAGGTTGTGAGATTCTGGACGTGGAGGCCAATCCTCCATTTTTGATGAGATAGGGATGATGCTCGGGCAATGTACAACAAACATAAACCCATTGTCACCAAAAGGCTGGATCTGTGGAATACATAAACTTTGAGTGTCAACTTGGTATACGTATGGGACAGAAAACACCAATCATTGAGCCAAGTTTCTCTGCCAGAATGCAAAGGCACACACCATTGGAGAAGAAAAGCTCCTTTGTACTCAAAGGCTTGTGTCACTGACTACCAACTCTCCTTTACCAGGTTCTCAGACACGAAGTTCTGCAACCTGCCAAGAACATCTTTTATGGTCCTGCCTTCAGGGAAGGAGATGACTGACTGCTGAGAAGTGGTTCTGGATGCATCCTTACACACAGAGAAAAGATGACCTAGAAAAAGGGGACTGTGAGGAGCTGATGCAACTAGAGTTGAATGCAGCCTCCTGCAACCCAGGGAAGGATCTGTGTTGCTAGCTCAGCCTGTGAGGTCTTTAGATATTATGCAAATGTGGCGTGCCCGAATGCAAAAGCAACTGTGAAGATTTGGCACTCACGGAAATTGTCACCACATCCTATGGTTTCCCCGTAAGAAGACAAAGCTCCTGTGATGGTGTGGTGCCCTAGACAATTGCAATCACATTTTGACAGACATACCAGAAAACTCAAAGCTCCTTGGGAAATGTGGCACTCAATGGAAATCACTTATTGTGGTCGGTTCTACTGACCTCCATTGGATCACCACTGCGACCTAGGAAGGGCTTTCCACTTTGTTTGAGTAGTGATTCTTTTAAGGGCTTCTCAAGCCCGAATGCTAGACCTTCTCCCTCCAGTGCGGTGTTCCTACGGGCCGTCCGTCGCCCAGGCAGCATCGACTCCTAGAGCCTCCGACACCGCTGGGGTGGGACTCCGGCCCCCAGCAGGCTCTGCTGATGGTGCAGCGCGGGAGGTGACATCACCCTCCCAACGCCATAAAACAGGCCTCGCTCTCCAGCAGCGTGGGATTTTTTTAAGGGCTTCTTGAGCCCCAACACTAGACCTTCTCCCTCCAGTGTGGGGGTTTCTACAGGCCGTCTGAGTCCCAGGCAGCATTGACTTCCAGAGCCTCTGACACCACTGGGGTGGGACTCAGTCCCCCAGCAGGCTCTGCTGATGGTACAGCTCGGAAGGTGACATCACCCACCTGACGCCAGAAAACATGCCTCGCACTCCCGCAGTGCGGGTGTGCCCGGGCCACGCTCGGGCGAAGGGTGGCCCGTCTGCGCCCATCCACGGCTGTTCAAGGATAGGCTGGGCCACCCCCTTTGGTCTTCTGAACCCGGCTCCATTTGTACTCCACTTTTACTTCTATATCTATGCCCTCGGACTTGGCGATTTGTTGTGGAGGCTATTGTTGACAACAAGGAGAGGACTTCTAGCGCCAACCTGTAACGCGGCTACCGACAAATATCTTTGTGCCACTATGAATCAGTAGGGGTGTGTCCAAACTGAGTAGGCCGACAGAGGAGCAAATAGCTGTCGCCTAAGGACCAGCTACCTTATATTCAGGGGAGCTAGAGCCTATAACTTCTAGCCTTCTCAGTGGGCCGCTTGCCACTAAAATAACGTTGGAAGTCATCGGCCCTTCAAGAAAAAGGCTGGACCAGATATTTTGTGCTCCACCAAACGAGGGACAGGCACTTGGGAGGTACCGTTTATAACATCTAACTTTGGGACACCCTTGCCTCCTCTTATCTGACATTACCCCGATTTGTCCTAATAACATAGTACTTTTTATCAAAAATTGTTATTGCCTGACTAAGTTAGCTCTGACTTTATTAAGTGTGTCCCCCTTTTTTGTGTTCTTTAAAGTTGGACATAATGTACTTGTTAAGGGATAGAAATGGTTAAGCGCAAGGCACCAGCCCAAAACTCTGTAACCGACATCTCACACACAACTATCGACTCTTTTCTGGTACGAGCGGTTAGTGCGATTACAGAAGAAATAGATAGGGCAGAACGCCGCCTATTGTTGGAACCTGGTATGGCGGAGGGAGGGCAGGTAGGTGATGGCAGAGGGCCAGTACCAGTAGGGAATGTGCAACTAGAGTAATTAACCCACACTGAGAACCAAGGGGCTGTTGGGGTCTCTGAAAGTGCAATAGAACCAGAGCTTAATACACAAATTGACCCCCCACGCATTCGTACACCTGATGGATCACCCACCCCAAAGAGAATGAGAGGGTGCAAGAAGAACCAAGCAATGGTGGGTGGTAACAAAGGCAAGAAAGGACACACCCAGAGGCCCATAGACTCAGCCTGTAAGAGCACAACTGACCAAGACACCTTCTTAAATATACAAACCGCACAAATTGTAGCCACTATAGTATCTAAAATTGAGGACTTGTTAAATCCGATCCTGTGAGAAACATGATAAACTGTCCAATGAAATGGCTAAGATTAGTGGCTCACTTAGGAACATCAGTACTAATACTGGGAAGGAGAAGGATGTAACAAGGTGGGGGTCAATTGAGCCGCTATCACAGGTAACTGTTCCCTCAGATAAGGTAATAAGTAAAGTGACAAGTAGAAAATTAGCTGGGGGATCCAACGATCCAGTAAATGCAGGGTATAAAAACAGGAGAACTGAGCACGCGAATAATAATACCCTAAGACAGCAGGCCCGACAAATCAAGTCCAGCAAGTTTGAAGGGACAGATCCAACCTGGAACAACGCCCAATACAGTATACCCAGATGAGAGATAATGTGGCATACGAGGGAGGAGTTGATGTATCTATAAACTTACCACCTGAATGCTGTCCCTATGTGGCAGTCCTGGTTAATGTCCCCCCCTTGCAGCCAGGTCAGAAGGAAACCCATGACACCCTAAAGAACAGAGTGGAACAGTGGCTCAATAAGAATTGTGGGTACCCGGTGGCAGGAGCTGACCAGATACTTTTAACGCGAAGAGTGAGCTGGATTAGCCCTACGAAAGACTCTTAAAGGAGATTGTATAATTATTAATTTTAGAAACCCATGCTGGCCAAGAAATAACCTAGATAGAGCAATTCCACCTATGCAGTTCGATCAAAATATGTCACTACAACCCCTTGGCTTTTTCTATAGGCACCTAAGGTTGAGACAACACAGGGAAGACAGGTCCGGCCGTTTACGTATGACCCCAGATTTGAAAATCCATCCCACATATGCACTACCAGTCTCGAATAGATACCAAGCCCTGAGTACCCTGCAAGATAACGATTGACAAAAGGGGGACTATCCCCCCAGCATTAAGATCTTTTTCACTGAAGATGGGATAGCTGACCACGGAGTGGTGCCACCTCTTGTAATCGCCCTACTTGATAAAGAACCAATTGATTCCACAAATATCGAGAGCACTCCCATAGATACTACTAACAAACATAAGGATAAGTAAAGTGAGTGTGAGTCCCCTACTGTTAACTTAGGGACTAAAGTAGAAAATGGTTATAAAATTGGAACTTGGAACATTGCTGGTCTAATAAGTAAGCGGGACCCACTTGGGATGGCAAGATTTTATTAATGAACTTGACTTGATTTGCCTACAAGAAACTTGGTGCACTGACCCTATATATATAGAAGGGTTCTGCTCATACTGGTTACAGGCAGTGCCATTTCCTGCTGGAAGAGCGAAAGGGGGGCTTCTGATCCTTATTTCAAACAAGCTACCGGCTGTTGTAAAAAGAGTTGTCACAATTGGAGTACATTCTCAGATCATGTGGTTGCACTGTAAAGATGGTAGGGATGTGGTTGTGGTTAATTAGTATAATAATGTGTTTGACTCAACCCGCAGTAATATTGCATTAGAGCTGGATAAAGGGCTTGATACACTGTTAAGTTCGAATAACAATAAAATTGTACGTATTTGGGTCGGAGATTTTAATACTCAAATATGCCCATTGTCTGCTACTCAAGTTTGTGGGAACAAGAATGAAGAGGGTGATCATTGTATACATTTCCCACACAATGACTATGGACGAGGCCCTAAACTCAATGATTGCCAAGTATGATTTAGGATTATTACAATGTGCTTGTGATACCAATGGTGACCTAATACCAACTTTTATAAGTAGGAATGCTGTATCTACTATCGATCATGTGTTAATTTCATCTAGTATTAACCATATGTGTTCCACCCCGTGGGTTGCCCAGCTGGCACTGAGTGACCACAACTGTATTATAATGTCAGTCCTCTTTTGGGGTACAAAAGTCGCAGCCCACCAAAATACTATAACTAATATTGCCCCTTTTAGACCTAATGGGACCCTTATTAAATGGGAGGGAGTGGAACCCCAAAAAGACTTGCACGAAATTGATATAAAATGCGGCGTAGAAATATTTTATTGTCTTAAAGAGGCTGTAAGCACCACCCAGCTGATAGTTCATTTTATTAAGATTAATACTATTATTGATGGGGCTCTGACTGCTCCCTTTAAGTAAAAAAGTAGGCAACGTTGAGGATGGTTTGATTATGCCTGCACCCAGGCATTAAATCAATTGAAACAGGCCTTACACAGCAATCCAAGAGATAATGAACTAAATAAAAACTTATGATCTAATTAGAACATTGGAATGTTGGGAGCTCCATTGAAAACAATGGAGTAGCTCCAGGCTTATAATGGCTAATATAAGCCCAGAGCTCCAACATTCCAATGTTTCTTTGTTCACAGCTGTGGCTGTGAACAAAGGCTTCAGGGAGCCTGAGGGGATTTCAATCCCCTTGCACTCCCTGAAGCCTTTGTTTTATTTGTTAGAACATTCTGCCCTCAAGTGGCAGAATGTTCTAATAGCCTTATAGCCCTTCGTAGCTGGGCTATACCGGCTATTAAAGTCCCGCTCCCTTGTTAAAGGCCCTCGCCTTAGGCTTGGGCCTTTAACGCTGGAGCGGGCCTTTAATAGCCGGTATAGCCCGCTATAAGGCTACATTATAAATCTGTCCTTGAGGTGAGGAAAAGGGAGTTAAAGGAGTTAGCGCGGGATACGCTATCTATGGCAGCAGATACAGCCAACAATAAGTTATTTTGGGAAACAGTGAATTCGCCGTTTTTAAAGTGGGATTCATTCCCTAAATTACTATCCCATCTTACATGTGAAGCGTGGGCGTCGCATTTTTTAAGTATTTTTAACCCATCAGATTATGAAGCATCTAGGGCACAAAGCACAACACAGAGTAAGTGGCCAGTTATACCCTTAAATATCACAATTGAAGAGGTATAGATAGGATTGAAGGGAAGCAGGGGAGGGAAAGCCCCAGGCCCAAATGGGGTCCTAGTAGATGTTTATAAAGCAGCAACAGATTTATGGGGGCCCATTCTTACCGGGGTTTTTAATATAGCTGCAACAGAGTATATACCTCCCTTGTGGGGTCAATCTGTTATTATCCCTATTTTTAAGAAAGGTAATAAGTCAGAAGCTAAAAATTTATGCCAATATCGTTCCTAGATTTATCAGTAAAGGTGATGAGTAAAGTACTATTAGTGAGACTAGAAGAGTGGGCAAATGAAAATGAGATACTCTCCCGAGCGCAATATGATTTTAGGAAAGGGTTAGGGACCATAGAGCAATGTATTAATTTAGAACTACTTATAGGCAAATATATGCGCGCAAAAGAAGGTAGATTATATCTATGCTTTGCAGATCTCAGCAGCGCTTTTTATCTTGTCGATCACCCTATTTTGAGGCCAACTTTGCTTAACCTCGGCGCGCCTAACCCATAATCTTTTTCCTTGCAAGGCTTTACGAGATGGTATCATGCAAGGTGCGATATCGGCAGAGGGGTGAGTGTACACCAAATTTTGATGTAAAACGAGGTATTTGTCTGGGCTGTGTCCTCGCCCCACTCCTTTTTTCATTATTTATAAACGAGGTTGATAAGGTTTTGCAGTTGGTGCAGGCGGATTCTCCTCAAATTGCCGGTAGTTCCATACCTGTCCTGCTATACGCAGGCGATGCTGTACTGCTGTCTAGGACCCCGGTTAGCCGACAACGATAATTTTAGGAATTTTATTGCTGCAAGGAAACTGATAATTAATAAAACAAAAACTTTTACTATGGTATGCAGCCCTAAACCAAAGAAATGTAAAACCTTTTTTATTGATAGCACCCCAGTAGAAACCGTTAATACTTTTTGCTACCTGGGAGTAACCTATTAGGGCAATGGGAATTGTACTCAGGAATTAACTAATGTCCGATCTCAGATAACTAAGAGTGCACATAGGGTTTTTAGATTTGCATCAAAACTAGGCAATCGCCCAGTTAGAGAAATGTTAGCAATATATAAGGCTAGATGCGTTGTGTCCGCCCTATATGGTGCAGGGGTGTGGGGCCATAACTGTAGCCAGATACTGCAGCAAGAAGAAAATTCTTTTTTAAAACGCCTTTTAAGTTTACCCCTTCAGTATCCACTGAAATAATACATCAAGAAAAGGGACTAGTATACCTAGCCGATCTGATTGCTATGCAGCCGTTGCTGTTATGGAGATCTATTTGGGCCAAAGATGAAACTAATTTTACTAAATCCATTATTAAAGATTGCCTACTATTGGATAAAAAATCACGTATTCCATGGTTAATATACATCAGTGATATATTTAGTAAATTATTTAACTTACAGATTCATATGAACCCGGGACATGTGATAACCTTAACTAAGCAGGAGATTAAGGAATCATTTTTGGCTTATAAAACAGAGACCCGCATGAGAGTGGTAGGGAAGCAATCCACTTTTATATTTTACCAAACAATTGAATCTAGGAAGGGAATTCAAGATTACCTGACTCTGGTGACTAAGCCTTCACACCGCTTTGTATTGATTAGATTGAGACTAGGAATAGTACACCATTTAGTCGCTTTTCCCATAATGAAAATGTGTCCCCTAGATTCTACTCCCTGCCCCTGTGATGAGCAATCCAAGCAGCGCACAACACACTTTAGGCTCTTTTGTAATTTTAATCTGTATTTTAGGCATCATTACTTGAAACCACTTTTTATAAAATATAATGTGAGAACACACCATGCTGCTATGAAATTACTTGTTGCCCTTAATGACCCCGGAATATGTTTTTATGTTGCGCAATATATTTTAAAAGCAATTAATGTAAGAAAAGGCATTGTCTGCTGATAATTGATCAACATATATCTTGATATGGAATACTTTATGTATGGCTGGAAATGTTTTTAGAACTGTATTTTAAATCTGTAACTGCTTTTATGGTTGTTTGTATATACCGAATAAAGCTTATATTGAATTGAGTAGTGGGTTTGTGTTTTGGGTCCTAGCAGTGCCTAATTTGTTCCTATGTGGCCTGTATGCTTCTCTGGTCAAAATCTCTTTGACGGATAGCTGGAGTGTGCATACACAAAGATAAAGCAAACATACAACCAACATATGATCACTGAGGAACACATCGCATACAACAGGTACCATGCTAACTTTCCCCAATCCATTTGCATCTGAAACTACATGCTAGGTTAGAGAGCCCATCATCGGTTTAGAATCGACTGATGAAGCCCAAAGACTTGAAGGACTTAATCATACAAGAATGGTTACATCATTCAAAGGTGACTACATCAGCATCAACTTTACAGCTGGTGACCAGGAACAACCTTTCCTGGACGTCCAGATATACATGTACTTCCAGGCGGCTCTCTGAATTGTAGTTCATGTTAGTAAGGAATGAAATATATTAATTAATTAAGTAATGCCCTTGCAAAATGCACATTACCCACTAGGGTCGATTGTCACAAGTCTTACAGATGTAACCTGAAATAAGTGGGATTTTAGAACTTTCCGGAAGGTGAATAGCTTGGATATTAGCCTTATTTACAATGGCAAAGAATTCAAGAAGATGGGACGCTTGGTGAAAAAATATCTCACATCACTGGATTAGAATTATGTCGAACAACAACCAATAGCACCTTGTCTTGGCCTATAGTCAGGCTCCGTTGGTAAGTAAGGTGGAATCTTGTTATCCATGTATTTAAATATAAGACACCCAACATGCAGGCTTTCATACCCAGTGCCAAAATATTTTGGCATGAGAGGTATGGCCTCTTTTTCTCTGTTCGACAATCAGCCAAACAGCAGCAATCTGAACTCTTTGAGGCCATTCAATTTGGTAATTTGGGCGGCCTGAATACCTGGAGTTAACCCTAGTACCAACCAAGAGCGACTCATAAGACAGTGAAAAACGGGCAAAATGGGCCGAAATTTCAACAGTTGTTGGTACCAATGTCCGACTACTGTTTCAACTTGTCAGTCGAGGGTCATATAAAAATCAAAATAGTCCTTAAGATTTCCTACTCTTGAGGACTATGGTAGAATATGATTAAAAAAAAAACAGGGATGGGTGAAGTGAGGGCAAACTTGTTCTCCCTTTTGTCTCAAAGATAAAAGGCTGTGTTAGCACTATTTAGCTTCTTGTCATTACTTATTGACCTTATGTGAAATGCACACACAGTCTGTTCTTTACTAAGAACAAACTATCTTTTCTCCTTGCTTTTTGTGTGCACTGTTTGTGGGCTCAAAGGTAGGCCATTAAGTAAGGACTGGTCTCGTTTTCTTGCGGAGCGTATCTTTTTCATTGCCCTGACTTAGCTTCATTTTTTTGTTACAAGTTGGCAGTACCAAGTCAGGATTCCAGTGTTGCAATGTTCATGCATAGGGGTTGGCCGAAATGTGGTTCACCTTCCTTCTGTGCAGTGCGTGCAAAAACAAGCCCAATAGTTGACATAGGAGAGAAGAGCAGAAGACATGGATAGCATTCCTCTCCAGGAAGCCTCAAAGAAAATCAAGGCTATATATGTTGGCATTGGAGAAGGATGAGTATTCTTTTATAAAAGTGTCCTAATACATCATACTTAAACAATGGAAAAATGTATTGAAAACAATTTAGCTTCCCAGAAAAAAGTAAAAACTCATGTATCTTGATTGCAGTCAGAATAAATCTTTTATTGAAAATCACTCGTTCTTTTAAAAGCACCACACAATTGCTTGCCAACGCGTTTCATCCCTCTTGGGACTTCTTCAGGGCTAAAAGCAATTACAAAACACTATTTACAATATATACACAATAAAAACATACAATATATACACAATAAAAACATACAATACAGATCAAGTGTACATTTCATTATAATTCATTATTGGACTAGCATTATATAGCTATTAGTCACCCTCATCATTAGACATGGCTCTCATCCTATTGCGATCAGAATCACTGGGAAGCTATTCAGAATCTCACATAGTATTTACATCTCAATTTTTTTCACTAGGGGAAGGAACATAGCAAATAAGTGAAAAATCTATTATCGTAGATCCTACATCATCTTCGAAACTAACATCATCATCTTATTCGTCGCATATATTCATTGTGCTATATTTACAAAATTAAGTTCAGTCATCATTAATCACTAATTCATAGCCAGAATCAGGCATATATATATTGTCCACATATGTGTTAAATGTTTACACTATCATCCATACCTTAATCAAAGTCTGTGTCTGCTGTTGATGTTGAAAGTAACTTTAAGCCAACCTTAACAGCAGCATCGACGAAACTGTATATCTATAAATAAACATAATTTGTATATCGCTATAAATGCATGTTTTGAACATTAATTTGCTTTTGGCCTGCTGTTTTTATATAATTGAGCTGTTACTAGAACACAGACTGTAACATAAATATTGTCATTTATAAAACAAGCACAATTAAATGAATATATCATTTATGAGGCCAGCACAATTATCACTGTCATTGCCAAAACAAAACACCAATATTATCAAATCACAGTACAATTCAACACTAAAAAAAAGGACCTGCACCAAAATTGTGCAATTACTTATGTGGATACAAGGTATCAACCTATACCTAAATAGATATCATTGGCAACTCATACAATTATCATACGTTAAAAGATAAAGAAACCCGTATTAACGTCACATTTCGTGTCTAGATTGGTGTACTTTTTGTCATGGTGTATTCTAAGTCCTTGCCTGTCACACTTCAATTTGTGTAAGTGATACTGTGTAAAAACACTTACTGATCTTAAAGTTTGCATTGTCGGTATTATATCAGTATATACCGCTAGGCATCAAAAGATAATTCATATATTACGATGATTTGGAGGTAGCCGATGTTTCAAAGTGAAAGCTTACTGTAAAGACATGGAAAAGAAAGTTGTAATGACGCCTCTTGTGCATATATGTAGTGTTATTATGTTATGAAAGCAATTCATAAGTGCCTGATACCTTATAATTTCGATTCCATAGTTGGAAGTGGGAGTCCAGATCTTTTTCGTATGTCCCCTATTATAGGAGCTAAAGATAATAATAATACATGTCAGAAGGTGATGAAATAAGCGTGTCGCACAAGGGCTTAAGTTATCTCTTAAAAGGGCCCCCAAACGTCTGGCTATTGGCAGTAAAAACGCGAACATGTAGAGATGGCAGCTAAAATATATAACGCTTTTGGACACTTACTGATAGAAATCCCGCGTTATCAATACTCAATCTGTGTGCCCCGTGACCTTAGACAAGTAGCGATGTCATACGGTGATTCGGTATGTTCTGGTATTTCCAACGAATTAATGCTGTAAAAACACGAGAGCCAACATTGAGCCTCTGTTGATGTGTGCTCAGTCCTCAAACTAATTCTGATGTGCCATAAGTTAACATATATAAATCACAAGGCGAACAGTCATCTACATAGTGATAGTTAAAATAATCCTATTAGTGCTGATTTTTATACTGTCCTGCACCTAACATGTAAATTAAACAAACGATAACATTATCACTGTTATATCTAACAGGATTAATATCTCATTAGCACAAATAGTCCATTGGCGGTCACAGCATTGTGTGTTGCCATTGTCGATTTATAACTGCTAACGGCCATGAAATAGCATTCTATAATATTCAACGATCCCGACCAGAGACTGATAAAAGTGCCAATTAAACATAACATAGCCCGGTTGTTCTTGGATTCAGGCATCTTACGGAGACTAGTTCCCTAACTTAACAAGTCCCTGCTATGTGTAACACACCCACAGTCACGTAAAGAAACATTCTATGTTATTCAACGGTCCCGACCAGAAACTGATTGAAGGGCCGACTAAACATAACATAGCTTGGTTGCTCTTAGATTCATGCATCATATGAATACTAGTTCCCTAACTTAGCGAGTCCCCGCTCTATTTAGCACACCCAAAGTCACATAGAGAAACATAGCGTATATATGGCGCAACTCAGTACTCACAATAAAGTATCGAGCCTTCTGTGTAGACGCGGACATCTGGTTCCTCCAAAATGTAGGGAACCAAACATATGTGCTCTGTGCATTTTATACTACCTTCTTTTTACTCACATCTGTTAACCTCCAATTGTGCCTTACGGTCACATGACCCGCACCTAACGCTGAGCGCCATCTTGAAGTGAGCATATTAACCGCACTTTTTAGTGTATATGGCCTGAAAATGTATTTATTCCGACAGACAGTGTGATATCCAAAGTTCTTATATAGTCGCCTTGTCGTTCCCATGAGTATTAGTAAATAGCGCTGTTTTCACAATTAATCGCATAAAATTTTGAAGTAACATGTAATACTCGGCCACATCGTCAGTATTTAGACGAAACAGCGGGCGCCATATTGCAGACTGTGTTATTGCCATATTAACAATTTAATCTGCCCCGAAATTGTTTGCCAAGGCATGAAGAATGCAAAGATTAGTTCTCTGACATCAATTAATCATAACCACATTAATTATAATCGCACGCTAGTCACGTTTAAATCTTGTTCGTAATGTCTGTTTTTGGTGAAAATAACCCTCGATAATTATATACTAACCATTTCTTTCAAAAATGTACCCGTTTTGTATAGGCATACCATTAGCGAGGATTAATAATAACGGATCCCGTGTCTTGTCTATTGTATGATTTACGGTACTGTATTGAAGTCCATTCCGGCAGTACACTGTTTTAATGGCATCACTAACATTGCTATCATGGAGCAAGACACAGCACCCAACAACGTCATCCTACACCCATCTCACCCTTCAAGGAAGTCCAAGAAATCTAAAAAGAGCCAACCAACACCACCGCTTAGCACATTCAAATTCCGACTAGTATCGTCTTAACAATTACACAGGGTCTATTAACATAGTAGCACTTATGCAGCTAGTGTATCCCAACAAATATGTGTGCATATGTCCCAATGCTATTTGTGAATATAAGCATAGGCATCATATATGTATCATATTTGCTATCTACACGACTCAATGAGGTTTACGTAAATCATATATAAACACTCTACTCTTTCTATATGTTCCTGTAGCACCACAATTAAAATTCATCATATTCAAAGCAGGTCACTTAGATCTAACATAGAAAAACAGTCCAACACCTGAGTCATAATTTCTGAACATCAGTACATTTTCAACTGTCATCATAGAAAGTGATGGAATTCATTATTACAGTTGAGACCCGATGTAACCGCTCTCAATCGGCAGATCCATAATGCCTCTGTCTGTCTTAATAAAGTAGTCCTATCCCCACCTCTGACACTACTCTTAACCTGATCTAAGGCATGAAATGTAATCTGTGGTCTATCAGGATGTGTCGTGTATATGTTGTGCTACCGGGGAGTACTCATTTTTGTTCTTTATGTCTCTAATATGTTCTTGTATGTGAATTTTTAAGCACTTAATGCTGCTGCCTACATAAATTTGATCACACGCACACCTTAACACATACACTACATGTGTCGTGTTACAGTTTATAAAGGAAACTATCCAGTATTTTTTTGAATTGTTGTATTGAAAGCTGACGCATTTATTCAGTCCAAATTTACAAATACAACAATTGCCACACGTATAGAAACCATGTGGTTTCACCGGCAGCCAGGATTGAGGTATCACTTTAGGTTCTTTGACATGGCTTGGGCAGAGCATATTCCTCAATGTTTTGCCCTTACGGTAAATGACTCGCGGTTTATTCGAAACGAGGTTCAATGGCAAAGAGTTGGATTGCAAAAGATGCCAGTTTTTTCGTAATATGTTGTATATATGTCCGCTATACATGTTGTATTCTGTGATAAATGAAAGCTGTTCTTGGTATTTCTTATCTACCTTGGTACTCCTATCACCAAGGGTGTCCTTTCTGTTTAATCTTTTAGCCTTTTCTTCAGCTTTCTTGAGACAGCTGATGTTATATCCTCTCTTCTTAAAATCTGTTTGAATGCCCTTTATTGCTCTATCAAAGTTGATTTCTTGGCTGCAGTTACGGCGTGCTCGTACCATCTCGCCATAAGGAATGGTCGAGATGGTAGAGCTCGGATGACAGCTATCAGCGTGTAAAACGCTGTTGCATGAGGTTGCTTTCTTAAATATATCTCTTTGGATATTATCTCCTGATATATATAGTCTCAAGTCCAAATACATGATCTCTTGTTTGGAACTATTGATAGTGAGTCTAACATTAAAGGTATTGTTATTGAGATACAAAAAATACTCATTTAATTCTTCATTGCTGCCTTTCCATATTAAAAGGACATCGTCAATATATCTGACGTAAAACAAGATATTCTCAATCCAGTCACGTGCTCCTGGGCCCCAGGCATGCTCCATCTCATAGAGACCCATGAATAGATTTGCATATGATGGAGCAAACCTGGAGCCCATCGCTGTCCCCTGTTGTTGTAAAAACCACTTCTCCCCATGCATGAAAGCATTGTGAGTCAAAATCATGTCTGCCATCTCCAGCAACATCTGAGTATGTTCCAGGTGGCATGCGTTTCTTTTGTACAAAAAATAGGTTAATGCTCTCAGGCCTTGGTTCCTCTCTATACATGTGTACAAGCTCTCCACATCCATTGTCACGAATGTGAAGACATCCGTTTCCCATTGGAGATCTTCCAATTTGCAAAGCAATTCTTTACTGTCCCTTATGTAGGAAGGGAGATTCTTAACAAAGGGTTGAAGGAAAGTGTCTACATACTCCGACAGATGTTCCGTTGGTCCCCCATTTCCTGATATTATTGGGCGACCCGGGGGGAAACAACCCCCCTTATGTATTTTGGGGAGTATGTAGATACACGGGTGTCTGGAATTCTGCGCTAAGAGGTACTTGTATTCAGAGTCAGTAATTAAGCCCGACTCCTGCCAATCAGATAATTTGGCATTGATATTTCTCTCAATTTGTACAGTAGGGTTTGAGTGTAGTTTTTTATAGCAGCATTCCTGATTTAATTGACGGTCTATTTCCGCAGTGTAGTCTACATAGTCCATCAGGACTATATTTCCTCCCTTATCCGCTTCACGGATCACTACATTGATGTCATCTTTCAACGATTTCAAACACAATTTCTCATCTTTAGTTAGATTGTAGGAATGTTTACACTTGCTCTGAGTATTATGTGTCTCTTCTAAGCGGTACAGGTCCTGTGTGACTCTCAATGAGAATTCGTCTATTACAGAATTAGTGTGACTCGGAGGTATAAATTTTGAAGTGTTATGTAAGCCACTATCTATTGTGGTGTCTTCCATAACCTCTAGTTTGTGTGCAAAATCAACCAGATTGTTCATATCACCTTCATCATGTAGTGTTGCTATAACATGTGACACATTGATATCTGCAATGGTAAAATCGGAATTGCATACATTATTCACAGAAGCATTACGTACAGTCGGAAGTTCTGCAAAAAACTGTTTTAATCGCAATTTGCGAACAAATTTATACAAATCCAAGTGCACATTTTCTAAGTGTGGTTTCTCTGTTGGGCAATAGTTCAATCCTTTACATAAAACAGTAACTTCTCCTTCACTCAAAATCCTTGAGGACAAATTAATAACATTTAAAGCATTGGTGTTAGTTTCTGCATTTTCACTGCCCACACCGTGGTTCACAATCTCATTATTCACTTGTTCTGTCCATTTACTATTCTTGCTTTTGTGCCGGCCTGTGTATTTTTTGCCACCCCGCCTTGTTCGTCTACCTGATTTTTCTTTTTGTTTCCAAGGCGGAATCGTTGGACCTCGAGTAAAAAAACAGACGGTGGCTCTGAATTAGTCATGCTGGTGCTAGGCCCCTCACTTAAGAGGCTCTCTATAGAGGAAAGAGAGGTGGAGCTAGAGGAAACACTCAGATCTTTAGTTACATTATTGGGGGCCTGGGTCGGTTTGTTGGGAATGCCATCATACCTTCTAGCGAAAGTAAATATCCGCCCTCTCTCATAATCCCCCTGATCCCGTTGTATCTTCTGTAATTTTTTCTCTTTAAGATAGATTTGGTAATTAGCCAATTCCTTCTTCAGGATGACATAATTCTTCTGTATGACATCCGTCATATTGGTGTCATTAATTTCTTTCTCCAACAGTGCTATGTCATCTCTAATCTGTTTAACTTTGCGCTCAGAGTTTGAATTAAAATATCCATCATTTTATAGGAGGCATTATACAATCCATCCTCCCACTCTCCCAGGTGGTCGGCGTCTAAGTCCTCATAATTAGGGAAAATGAGAATACGGAGACCCCGTGGGATTCTCCTATTCTCCAGATATTTTTTAAGTGTCGCCCCATCCCACCATTTGGCGAGTTCTTGCTTCTGCAGTCTTTCTAAACGCACAAATTTGTTCTTCAAACCTTCAGTCCGTGGTGTTTTTGATGCTACCTGTGCAGCACTAGTGTCATGTTTACCAAATAAATCTCCCAATAGTTCCTCCCTGTTGTCATCAAAATCCATGTTGTCACGTTGTTTAAGGCTCTTGTAGTAGAATGTGCTGATAAGCTCAAAATTTGAATATACTACCAAAAAAAGGGGGGCCAGAGCTTTAAAGGTCCAGCACCAAACGTCACTACCTGTCAGGCCTCTTAAGTCAGTACTATATCTCGGTGCAATGGGTCTGGGATGTGACCCACATACATCCCAACTAGGTGGTCTGTGCTCCCTCCCCAGAACACCAACAAGTGGTGGCAAAGCCATTATAATGCCGAACAAATGTCAGACCTATTAGCTTTGCCAGTACCGGTTTATGAATTCTACAGAACACATCTCAATTAATTATGAACAAAACATACACTTTCTTGGCTGAAATGCAACCAAAAACAGACTCTCACTTTTCCTCAAACCCAAGCACTTTCAAAACACTCAATAAATTTCTTGTTGAAAAATGTGTAGCTTCTCATCTGTTTGAGTATGAAATTAGTGTCTGTTAGCAACAAATTTGCAGGCTAAAGTTAATCTTAAAGTTAAACAATTCAGAAAGTTTCCTTTAAAAGTAAAAAGGTCATTCGATATGCCCAGGATCGTCAAAATTCAGCTAGGTAGGAAAGATCAAGAGTTCGTAGTCATAGAAATTAATTAAACTTGGGATATTTAAATAATGTAATTTGTATCAAAGACAAAAAATACATGTAAGTCAACCGGAAACAAACATATTTTCATGGCAAACTGTATGGGAACCCATTCATGCCAAAATTATAATTCTACAAATATGGCACCTCCTGAAATGGATAGCACATAGCAATATGAATTAAACACGCAATAGAATGAATATAACATATTTCAAAACCAATATGATATATGATAGAATCACTACACCATGTAGAAAAACAAATACGATGCACCCCAGAATGAACATTTTACTTATTGGATGATATGAATAGCACATATATTTAATAAAACATATATTAAAAATATATGCCAACTGTACTGAAATTGATATTTTCCCCACTGAAAAGAATATAGCAAGCACTGTAATTAATATGACTTACATAAAAAAGATTATGACATTCGTAGAAGTGACTTGTTCAAGTGCGCGAAAAGCAGTATTTTCTGTGGTTTTAGATTTAGATTTGGGCCTTACCTGCTGGCTAAAACAGGACCTGTAAAGTGTTGATAGAGCCTGTCTGTATCGAAACAGATTCTGACTTCAGGAGCAGCTTTCCCTGTCCCCCTGGCCACCAGTCTGTGCTTACCTGATTGGCCATCTTGCTCCCAAGCAACCTTGAGCCCTCCTCCTCCTCCCACACCTGCAGGCCCTTAAGGTCTGTGCAGGGAACCCCAAGACAGCCACCTCCATCTTGTCGCTCCAGCCTCTATGTGCCCTAAACAGCCCAGCGAGCAAACAACAGAAAAGTGGGTAAGGACATAGACTTTTACTGTGTTTTCTTGATAGTTTAAAACTGCTGTGTTTTCTCTACCTGTGACTGCTTAAATTAAACTCTTTGTTTCTGTGCAATCTGTGCTTTTAAAACTGTTGTTTTTTCTACCCACGACTGTAGAATTTCGCTCCTAGTTTTCCCTGTACTGTGCTTAGGTCAGGAGGGGCAACCCTTCAGTTATCCCCCCTTGTGTCTTTAAAAGGCTGCTTTAAAAGACTGCTTAATCTGATTTATGGTTTAAACTGTGTTTGGAAAGTGTATGTAGCACTCGTTTTTGGCTAGAAAAGGTGATTTAATTGCACGAAAAGCAGTATTTTTAGATTTAGATTTGGGCTTTACCTGCTGGCTAAAACAGGACCTGAAAAGTGTGGATTGAGCCTGTCTGTATCCAAGGAGATTCTGACTTCAGGAGAAGCTCCCCTTCCCCTTGGCCATCAGCCTGTGCTTGAGGTCACATGCTCAGTATTTAAGTTTGCTATTGGACGTTACATCTGTGCTCTGATTGGTGCTACATCTGGTGTTTGTATTGGGATTAGGGTTAATGCTCTGATTGGCTGATAGGTCTAGGGTTCGTATTGGTCTCTGGGTTAGTGATTCTATTGGATGTAGGGCTTAGAGCTAGTGTTCTGATTGACGGATAGGTCTAGGGTTTTTGGTTGGTTTCTAGGGCTAGGGTTCTATTGGTCCTAGGGCTTAGGGTCTGGTCTCTGATTGGCTGCTAGATCAAGGGCTGTGATTGGCTGCAAGGGCATGGTTTCCCATTGCCCCTAGAGCTTAGGGCTAGTGTTGTGATTGGCTAGGGTTAGAGCTACGGTTCCCATTAGCCAAAGGAGTCACCTGAACACCAGGGCTATTTAAGCCTAGGGCTCAGCATGTTTCAACCAGGCATCAAGGCTAAGGGCAGAGAGGACAAGGGCAGTTGCCTGTTTGGGCCTATTCGGTACAAATCGGTCCTAGGGCCAGAAATGCTGCCCATTTTCCCATTCACCAGCACCCAACTTAACCCATCCATATTCACAAACATATTAACACACTCACAGCAAATGTGCTCTACACATTTATTACAAACAAACCCTACACACATTTCAATGTCTCAACACCCATTACAAAACACCACAAACCATACCTATACACCCTTCTACCCCAACTACCACACGTTTGCACCTTCACTCACACAGAAACACCTCTCTATCCTACACCACTAACTAATCCATTCATCGCGAACACAACCCAAATCCACACCATACAGAACTATATCCCATCCAGATACACACTACCTGCTCTAATTACTCCTAATATACCCCTTTCTGTCACCAACAAACCAATACTCAGCCTTCCATCTTTTCATCCACCAACACCCTACTCTTCTTTTTACCAAAAAAACACAACCACATAACCCTTGCACTCCACTGCACCACATATATTACCTCTTTTTGCAATCAAATTTAACACAAACACTCTTAACTCTTGTTCTTCCCTTCTCACACAACTCATACACTTTTTCCCAAAGCATATCACACCCCCTTTGTCTTGCAGCTTCCACTCGCCAACAATACTTTACATACAAATACTTCTCAGAAGACAAATACATCATCACCTCCTCTCACTACTCCTCTAAAACAAAACATAACACACACACCAGAACAAAAACGCTCACACACAAAATACTTTCCGTCACAAACTAGAAACATACACCCACTCCCACCCTCCTGACTACATAATTAATACAGCTCCACTGCCAAGCTTTCTCTCTTCCCCCACACCTAACACATATACAGCAACACAGAAACTCTATTTTAACCACCTCTCATCCATTGGACAATTTAGAACCTTACAACATGACCCATGTGCTGCACCACCACCCCTAACTTATACACCTTCCACCCTAAGCAGACACAAACTAAATAAGCCACTCTTCACAACTTCACATTTCCATATCTATTGTACAACAAGGCTACTCTACAAAAACAACACTGCTCACCAACTCACTCTCAACCACTATCACCACCACTTACACACGCAGACCCATCAAAATACCTTCTTAGCCTGCTGGACGAGGAATACGATACAGAACAGCTACACTATTGTTATCCTCATGCAGGTAATACCAGCACTAAGGACACACCTCCTACAAGTCAACAAAACACTGCTCGTTCTTCTATAAAACAAAGTCACACCATCACCAAAACACATTCTCTAAACTGTCTACTAATAAATGCTCGAACACTGTCAAAAAGCAAGCATCACATTTACAACCTTCTCACTGACACACAACCTGGCATACTCTTCACAACTGAATCATGGTTGGGAGATAACATGGCTCCTGTGTAGCATGAAGCTGTTCCTCTTGGCTATCAAACTATCACACAAACATTAAATATCACTGAAGCTGACAACATCTCCATACAAGGTTGTGAGGCCGTCTTCACCAGATGCAACCCTTCACCATCCTCCTCCTGTAATTTCCTACTCCTTTACAGACCTCCACCTAGCAAAGCAACATTCCCAGACACACTTCTAGACACAGTTTCAAACCTTATAACACTACACTCCAAACTATTCATTCTTAATGACCTAAACTTTTGGTTTGACAAACCCAATATGCCCCATCCAAAAACAATCATCACTGGCCTAGACGCAGTGAACCAACATCAGATCGTCCACAAACCCACACACATCACTGGACACATCCTAGATGTCATGTTTGCAAATTCAGAACTAGTTAACTTTCAAGCAATTACTCCAGTCACATGGTCAGACCACCATTTGCTTGCTTTCCAACATAAAACAACACAAAGCAACACACCTAAAACCACCTTACATGCATCCACCTATCGACCGTGAAACAAACTTAATTTTGAACACTTAGAAACACAACTAACATCCAGTAAAGCTCTAGGCACAATAAATTCTATTTAAAAACTATATAAGTGGCTACCAGAAGCTTTTGATATCATAATCCCACTAAGAACAACACAACATAATATAAGAAAACAGGCACCTTGGAGAAATACAGAGCTAAACAGCAAATTAGAAAGCTACAACACACCTGGCTCAAAACAAACACCAATCAAGACAAACTTCACCTACGGAAACTTAACAGATTATACAAGTCAGCAATCAAAAAAGCTAGGGAAAAATACTATTCAGACAGAATTAAAAATGCTAAATGCGCAAATAAAGAATTTGATAAAATTCTCACCGAATTTCTTAAAGCAAATTGCCTAGAAGGAGCTCATCCCATTACTCAAGATTTCACAGACAAACTGGCAAATCATTACACGACCAAAGCAGACATGTTGAACTAACAAAGAAAAATCACCAGCACCAACCCTTTTCTAAAAAAAACTCCAAGAGTAGGCTAGCCTAGCCCTGCATTCCTTCCAACAAATAATTGAATTTATGGACATGGTCAAAGCAAGCAGGCTTGCCGGCAGCCCTTCTGACCCATGTCCACCACAAACCTTCAAGAAAATTCTTATAACTGCCTCTGCTGCCACACCATTAAGAAGAATCATCAACAATTCCTTAACTTTGGGAATATTTCCAGAAGATCTGAAAAAGTCATATATATGCACATTACTAAATAAAACAAAACTGGACCTATTTAACCCCAACAACTACAGACCAATTACAAATGGACCTTTCCTGGGCAAACTAATAGAAAGAGCAGCATTGACACAGATGTCACAATTAATTTAAGGCAATTCCATACTTTCAAACTTCCAAACAGGATTCCGTCCAGGAAGTGGTACAGAATCTGCCCTCGTTGTCATCTGGGATGACCTTAAGAACACAGTTGACTGGAACGGGGTTGATGCACTACTTCTCTTGGACCTCTCAGCTGCCTTTGACACGGTTGACCATGACACTCTAATACAAAGGCTCTATGAAGCCGGCATAGAGGGGACTGCTCTCGACTGGATCACACCCTACCTTCAAAACAGAACTAATGTCATCCATACGCCCCCTTTCTCATCCAAACTGTACTTCACAAAAGCAGTGGTCCCTCAAGGCTCTATCCTCTCACCCATGTTTTTCAGCATCTACATGAAGTAATTGCCAACACTGATCAATTAATTTCACCTCACATGCTATAACTATGCAGATGACACACAAATACTCCTTTAAACTGGAAATATCAAAAGACATTGGAAACTCACACATTTTCAGTTGCCTCAGAGCCGTTGATCAGTGGAAGACATGGAGCCATCTCAAATTGAATGCTTATGCAATGAAAATACTCACATATGGCGATTAGAAAAATTATGACACACTCGCCTCCTGGCCTGATGATCTGGGAACACCGCCTAAAGTATCTAAGGCAGTAAGGAACCTCAGAATTACCATGGACTCCAAGCTATCAATGAATGGCCAAATGGACAAACTAGCAGGATCAAGCTTCATTACTAATAAAACTCCGCAATGCATTGTCCCCCACCTGGGATTTCCACACATTGTCCAGGCTACTATCTCTCTTGTTCAGTCTAAACTCAATTACGTCAATAGCCTCTAACACAGATCATCTTTAACAACTATGAAAATACTACAACAGACCCAGAACTCTGCTACCAGACTACTCTTACATATAAAGCCACAAACCCACCGCTACCCTCCCTTAAAGGCCCTATATCACACACAAAGTGATATATGGAGCAGGACCGCTCTTCATCAGGAATAAAATCACCGAATACATTCAACAAAGAAACCTCCGCTCTAGATTGGCACCTCACCTCAAAATCACACCAAAAAACCATTGGTGGCACATCCTTTTCTGTTCAAGCAGCCAAACTATGGAACTCTTTACCCCCAAACATAACACCCACCGATAACTACCTTATCTTCAGAAGACTACTCAAGAGTTGGCTCTTCCCCACATAACCACCATACTCAAACATAAATATGCAGCAAATCCCTGTGTATATAAGCATTTACATGGATTATATATGTGTACCTAGATATGTGTATTCCTTTGTATTATAAATATATAGATATTCATTAGTTCTGCTTAACAAATGTACATATTACTTATGGTTATATTATTCTGTTTAACATGTATATAGGTCACTGCATAAATAAGTAAATTTTTATCATAACTATTTATTGACAATTGCTTCACTATTGAATTACAAATATATATATAAATGTGATCAAGGCCGCAGGTCGGCGGCCGAAACGCGTCATTTGGACCAGTAATTTTGTAATAAATCAACATCAATTGGAGTCTGTGCCCGTATGATCTATCGTCTCCGGTAACACTTGGGATATTCTTGTGCTATATATATACGTGCTTCGCCCCCAGCTATGCGAATCTTTTCGTTGGCTGGTGGGAGAAGCACGTGGCCTGGCGGGACTCACCCGCACGATGGTTAGACCACATTGTATTATGGGCCTGCTACATTGATGATTTGTTCATCGTGTGGAAGGGCACCAGTCTTCCTGCAGAGGAGTATGTAGCCTTCTTAAACTGTAATAACCTCAATTTGAAATTCAGTGGTCAAATTAGTAACACCAGTGTCTGTTATCTTGATGTGGAAGTCTATATAGACAAATCTAAAATCTCAACTCGCCTATATAGAAAACCGATTGAGTGGATGTGTGTGTAAACCTAGGAATCAGTGAGTGCATATGTAGTAACTGGTATTGGTGTGTCTATGGGTTCGCAAATGGTAGTCTGCATTTTAGAGTGGGTGTATCAAAAGTTATATTAGGGTGTGAGGAGGTGCATCAGATTTTCACGTGGATGATGTCATCAGTGATGTCATTTGAGATGTCATCAGTGATTTCATCAGTGATGTCACTGACCATGTCATGAATGATGTAATATGTGACGTCATCAGCAGTGCATTGCGGGGGTGCGAGTTATAGTTAGCTGAACTAACTATAACAGCGGAATTTCTCTGGTTTTGTACAAGTGAAATGTCCAACTAACTATAACGTCCCTGAAACCTATGTTTTTTTCAGTGAATATATATATATATATATGTGTGTGTACATATATATATATATATATGTATATATATATATATATGTATATATATATATATATATATATATATATAATTAATTCTAAAAACAAATACATTAGCTTAAAGTATAGCAACACTTGAAAGTCTGAGGGGCCGATTCACAAAGATAATCTGAGACAAAAGTCTAACTTTACGACTTTTGGTATTCACAGAGATCATTTACGAGTCCTGTCTTTACGTCAGCAGTCAGGTTGGAATCTCCGCACCCAAGTTGAATAGCACAGCACTAATGAACAACATAGACCCTAAAAAATACAAAGCAAATTTAGACATTTCAAATGGATTTTTCTGCCAAAACATAGCGCCTGAAAGCAGGTATTGGACCGCATTCAGTGCGCTCAGTTCTCAAAAGCAGTTCTGTCAATTACCCCAGGGGTATAAGAACAGTCCAGGGAATACAGAACTTTTGCAAGATTATGATGACCAGGCATTGTCCTACGTCGATGATATATACCTGACAGATGATGAACATTCAACTTACTTGGCTAGAGTAGATTGCATAGTTTTGGGATTTGCTAAAATGAGCTACAGATTCAATTTCAAAAAATCAAAAATAGCCCACCTCAATGTCCTATTTTTAGGATAAGAGTTGTGAAGTAAAGGCAGAAGTTCAGCAACACACTTCCTTTGAGAAGTGAGCGCGTTTACAACCACCCAATACACTAAAGAAGCCCAAATCAATATTGGGTTTCCTGAGTTTTGGCAGAACATGCATTCCAGACTATGCAGAGCAGGTAAAACAATTCTGTGAATTGATAAATCCAGACTTTTCCAGCACACATTAAACAACTAAATACACACAAATACTACATTCAGTCCAAGCTGACATGCTAGCATCCAAACTCTTGCACAGATAAGAGACACCACAAACCTGGTGATCCGTACATTTGCGGGTGCTTCAGGGTACTCTTATGTCACATTCAATGAAGTGGACACTGTACCAATTGCATATAAATCACATTTATATACCAATGCTGAGATGCGTTTTGCACCGACAGAAAAAAACTATGACGGTGATACAGACTGCTGTAGTGAGAGAAAGATCCTTGGCTCACGGTAAACGCATTATTGTCGTGGCTCCAGTTCCAGCCTTAGAGGCTGTCCAGAGGCCAGCGTTCCAAATGCGAAAGCTTTACATTCAAGATGGATACAATGGGCCTACTCTCTCACAGCAACAGATATAGATTACAGATTGACTCCACACTACAACCACAAGCCTATGTGCAATATGAAAATGAATATCCTCTGCCTAATGAAGTCATGCCTCTAGATCAGTATGATTACATCATTTATAATGATGGATCAGCACAGCCTGCTGTAGGGACAAAGCACCAATACTCTGCAGCGTGTGCCGCTGTTAAGGGTCGAATGGAGGCTATTGACTTCCGCCCTCACAAAACCTATGTGCAGTCACTAGGTGATTGCACAGCGCAGCTGGCTGATCTTAGAGGTCTAATTCTGGCACTTGAGAATCCGGATTCTGGATTCCCCACACTCTTTTTATGTGATTCGTAAAATTGTGTCCAGTCTTAAAACAATTACTTACACTATTGGAGCCAGAATTGATTCAGAGATTCCAAAGGGTACACAATAAAGCACAAGCTGCTTTGGGGACAAGGGACAAGGGACAAAGCTCAAAGAATGCTTGCCACAGACTCATGTCATACACACAGTGATTCATCAGCATGTAGGAATACACATTGTAGGGAATTCTATGGCTGATGAAGCAGTAAAAGCAACAGTGTAAACTTCTGCAGTCACTGCAATTACTCGTTCTAGCACAAAGGTAGATGGAGACATCATGGTGGCTGTCAACACTACACGAGACGGCACCCACCTCCCAAAAGGCTTGCCAACAGTATACTCCTGCCAGTTAAGTGCACAAAGGTTTAATCCTAGCAGCATATGAGGGTCTAGTATCTGCTCACGCAGGGGTGACAGCTACAATTTCATTATTACAGCAACGCTATTGGTGGCCAGGTCTATACAAACAGACCAAGGACTTTGTCCTTAAATGCAACATTTGCCAGCAGATGAAGGTTTCAACCGTAGCGGGTCCACCACAGACACCTCTATTGATCTCAGACAAGCATCTCACTTGTCAATATGATGGGGCTTACAAATACATCTTGGTAGCAGTGGATTCCTGCTCTTGATTCTTATAGGTGTGGCCACAGCGATCGGCTGATGCCCAAACTATTCTAAAAGATCTGCATTTCTTTATCGGGACATGTGCAGTAGCAGCATTCCATTTGGATCAGGGTTCGGAGTTTGCCTCCAGGGCTTACAGAGAGACCATGTGAAAATTAGGTGTGATTGTGCTGTACTCCTCCCCCTACCATCCCGAGGGAAATGCGGTAGTGTAAAGGAAGAACTGGGACTTAAATCAGTCTTTAACAGTGAGGGTATTAGCTTAGGTTGCAGTTGGGTTCATCACCTGTACGGGATCCAGAAAGCCCCAAATAATCTGCCTTGAAAATTCCTGGGTGGTCGGACTCCCTAAGAGATCCTGTCTGGGGGTAAGATGTGGGTCCCATAACTTGACAATCCTAGTACAGTGCGGCTGAAAAACCATTTGACATCAATGAACATTTGGCTGTTTTACAGGAACTGAATGACTTTTGAGAAACTCAGAGTAACGTCCATCTGAAACGTACCACCACTGGAGAAGTGAAGAAAGCACCAGCGACTCCTGGTTGGCTTCCCAAGATCAGTGAACTAGTCCGGGAGAAGATGGACAAGATGGAATTTGGGCCATCGTACAAAGCACATGTGCCTGTCCTGGCCATGAAGGTACGAGAATTGCACTTCTACCGCCACTTACTAATTGCAAAAACAAGAGATTTGTGTCAATTGTTTTTGTCTAATTGGCAATAGAGAATCACTAGGCAACATATAGGTCAGAAAACAATTATGACAGACCTCAATTTAAACACTGGTGAAAGTCAACTCAATGTACCAAACAATTATTAAAATATCATTTTATTTTTATTGCAAAATAGTTAAAAAGGTGGCTCAAAATTCATAAATCAATAACTAGAACAAATATTACAGATGACGATCCAATATATCATTGCTATGACCAGAGATTGAATGCATATTGGTGATATTCCAACTCTCAGGGGCCGATTCCGATTCGGGCCGGAAATCTCACCGACCGAGACGGATTCGGAGAGATTTCCGACCGAACCGGACTCTGGCAGTCCGACCGAACGAGTACGATGCGGACGCATGCTATCGGACTCGATTCGGTCGGACTCCCATTGAAGTCAATGGGAGCCGGTCGTACGACGCGTACACGGGCTCCCATTGACTCAATGGGTGCGTCGCGAACAAGGGCGCCCCTACAGCGGGTACGCGCCGGTGCGACTCGCGCCGTACATGCATGTGTAGGGGGACCCATGGGTCCCCCTGTGTGCGACTCGCGCGGCTACGCGTACACGGGGGTCCGACACGGACCCCCGAAGTCCGGCTCCGACTGCTCTTTCGAGCCGGACGGCGTGAGTCGGTCGGACTGATCGAGGCGCGCATCGTACTTGCCCGGTCGGGGAACATCTCCATTGCGTGGTGCGAGTCGAGTCCGTACGAGTCGGTCAGAGCGGTTCGGAGCCGGGAATGAGTCGGTCGGGGATTTCGCATACGCTCGCATCGTACTTGCTCGCGCGGACGGGTGTTCGAATCGGTCGGAAACAGGGCGTCCGAATCGGATCCGGTAAAGCCGAATCCGATTCGGTGCCCTACCGGCCGAGATCGGAATCGGCCACTAAGTGTTTTTGTGAAAGTTTAGTAATCACACAATGTAAATGGGAATAGTCACTTCAGTGCGAAAAGCATCACAGTAGCTGGAAGCAGTACATACAAATAAGCCTCACTAATACAAGAGGAAAACAAACATGAAATAGAACAAATAAATGTGGCGCTGGTTCTTCAAGGTATCGACACGCGTTTCAGCGAGTGTGCCGCCTTCATCAGGAAACCACATTAAAAAGCATTATCTACAAAAATGGGGTAAAGGTACATTAAGTTAATAACATCTCTCTAGTGTACAGAAAATCTGTGGTGCACCCAAACCAATAGGAAAAGCCAAAATCCCCAAAAAACCAGATGTGTTGAGGTCTGTCATAATTGTTTTCTGACCTATATGTTGCCTAGTGATTCTCTATTGCCAATTGCATTTTTCCTGTCCTAGGAACGTTTATTAGTCACAGGGGGTCCCTATTTTTTGCATTAAAAGATTTTGTCTAACCACATTATGTGGCCGATTCTACACAGAAGGCCAAGAGGGCTCCTAGGTAGTTACCTGCCTCCTTTCACTACCCTACAGAAAGTCCCTATGGAAGCTTTGATCAGTGATGAAGCTTCTTCTCCCTTACAGGGGACAGGTAACACTGAAGTATCACTTTTTTTCTGTTACATCAACAAGCTCCTTACAGACATCATGCACAGAAACACAGATTTTAATTTGGCAAACAGACAAAGATGGTGCCTACTGCAACGTACCACCGCTGGAGTCAACTCCCAGTTCTATATATCCTCCAAAGCTGCCAAAAATAGATTGAACAGCCTCTGGCTACTTCATCGACTTTGATGACTTCTCTTCGGATTCATCTGACCCACCAACACTATCGCGCCGAGATAGACTGCGTGAATTCTACATTTGTATGAAAAAGACACACTCTAGCCGTCCTTGGATATACATTTCGATTACAATTTCATTACTTTTCCTCTTCATTTGGACTGGTTTTATGACAGTCTTTTTCTTGATTCTGAAAGGACACTATCTCCCAGAATGCTCTGCTGTTGAACTGGTGACCTTGGTTTTGACACCCTATTCTTCATCACACAAAGTGCGAAGAGACCGTTCCCTGCTGTTCTGGTTCCTGATGGGATTGTTTGGGATAAGGTATCATATGATATATTTGGACCAACTGATTCATATTCCATATCTGTTCAAAATGTCTTTGCATGATATTATCACTCCTAGTACTATCTCTGATAATTGGGACATTGATACAGTACATGAAATGCTAGATGATCTGCAGCATTTAATTGTTTTAACAAAAACGAAATGTGTGATGGCACGGCTAATCATGATAAAATGTTCTGTTTTCACCATTATGGTCACCACTTTCTGCATAAAACAAGCACTCCACGTGCAGTATTTAATTACACACCATGAGAACACTGCCCTACACCACCAATGGGTAGCTCAAAACCATTTGCACAAAAGTTTGCATATTTTTCTGGTCATAATACAGCTGACCCTGAGTCTTATTATTATAAACTCACACCCTCACGGGCTAAGAAAACTATTCTCACTGACATCAAGCTGATTAATTCTGCATCTTTCATTTCCCAGCTGTCTGTACAAGGGTTTGACTTTTGGAAATACAATGTTGATTTGAAATCCATTGGGGGAACTAAGGATTGGCAGTTTCAGGGGAACAAGGCTTTATTTAGAGCATGCCTTATACCACAGCAAATGATTTTCCTGAACAAAAGTGTGCAGCAAACATCCTGTCTTGTTCTGGCCAAAATAAAAGATTTAAACGCACCAAATATTCCCACATTTGCACGATTTGCAAACTGGCAACATTTCACAAATTACACGGAGGAAAAATTAGACAACATGTTTCACAATGGCTAATACAATTCTTCAGGTACCAATCAAGAGGGATGGTTAGTGTGGTTGTTAGATACTAACGGATGTCATGTACATTTTCTTGACAACACCAAAGGGTTTAGGATCAATCGGCCCGATCCAAGTTACGTGCAGACACAACACTCGGGCGTGGTAACAACTTACAGTGCCAGTAAGTTATGCCTTGATTGGCTTAAACAATCCACACTGTCTCAGGTGAAACAACACTAGTCCCTTCTTTCTGATGACATGGGATTAAAGGACTTTTTGTTAGGTCCCTGAACACCAAGTCAAAAGCGCTTTCTGTATGCAATATACAATGAAATGTGAAATATCTCATGGCATGAAGCTGCTGAGAGACTGGGCAAAATTAACAGGGCAAATTTAGAAAGGGCTCAGAGTAGTAGATAATGGTATGACTACTCTATCGACTAGGATTTACTCCACTGGGTAACATTGTATCGTCTGGAGTCGACATCATACAGAGTGACATGTCTTCTTTACATCAGGGGCAGTTGCAGCTTAGGGCTATAATGTTACTGAGTTGGACTTTACAGACACTTTAGGCTGGTCACGATCCACGGAAACACCTTAATGCCACTGTTTGATTTCTGCCATATAATCTTACGAAACCACAGACTACCATGGCAAAAAATTATGCAACATATACCATGTTACACATAGAGAAGTTAGAGAAACGACCATTCACTATTGCAGAAACACCTTCCGCGGATTGGACAATCCACTGATTTATTTCTTTGCCAATTTCAACATTTCACTTCCAATACTGCTTACAGCACCATCAAGTGGGCAGATATGAGGCGCTAGGAGAGGGGTATGTGCACGAGTCATGGATCTTACCTTCCAAATTCCGATAAAGGAATAGTGTGACTGAAGTTTTTCTTAGCGGGACTGACTACAAGAGTATGTTGGGAAATTCCTTAGTTTGTAGGGAAGTTTCACTTCATTGCACATGTAATGCATCTAAGGCAAACTTGTCATGTAATTTGAAGGGTTCTCCAGGTTCAGTGATCCATCTGGTATTCAGATTACTCTTGAATGAGAGTTACTTGATGCTGAATGATCAAGGCTGCTGTGGGATGAGACCGGCCATTGCCTATATGGTAACGGTCTCTGCAGTTGTGACCTGTTGTACACAAGTACTGTTTCTACCTGCCCACACAGTTGGGGATGTGAAGCTTTGGCCTTCGATAAAGCTTACAAATGTGTGCTTTGATGCTTTAAGCAGACTGAAAGCCTTATTGTTCCAGAAAGATGTGGCCTTAACATCTGCAAGGGAGACATTTGATCTTCAAGTCGCAAGATCCTCTTCTGAGATACTGTCGCTACTCCGCACTAATTTCCCACACCATTTTAGGGAGCTTGTGCACCGCATTTTAACCATGCCTAGTACTGCGGAGATTGTGCGCTTTTTTGCAACAATTAGCTTCGGGTTGGTTAGCAACTTCCAGATGGTCATCGGAGTTATTCCATCATTTATACACTGCGTGCTTGGAAGCATTTTTGGAGGCTTACCGCTTGCCCTGTTCCTAGATGCTTTTATTTTTTCTGCTCCACAATGGATGACCCATCACAAGGTCAAATGGGGGTAGCACTGCCACATGTGCTCCTGTGTCATGAACGCATGATACATTGCTACAGTGCACCCTTACTTCAGGAACTGAATGGCCACTGGTTCTTGTCCTTTCGGCCTAACTGGCTACATTGGGTGCAGCCTGTTTTCTGCTGTTTGCTGTGCACTTTCGAGTGTGCCCTGGACATATGCTTGGGAATGCAACTGGTTCATTCTCCAGACATTGACCTACTGGTGGGTCCCCTAATGGCTCACTTGTACTATTGTTCTTTGTGCTTGCCATTGCTCTTAAATGCATATTATGAGCCATCCTGGGATGCTTCGACTCCTGGTGATCTGGATCCTGCCTTGTCTTCTGTGGAATCAGCACTGGCTGTTCCTTCCTTGGTGCATGCTGTGAGGGATTTTCTGGAACATGTTTGTTCTATGGACTTGATGCATTATGTGCCTCTGGGAACATCATCAGCGGTGCTGGAAACTGCGATGTTTCACCTACTCCTCGGAACACATAAGCAATCTGGCAGTTTCGAGTTGTGGAAACTTTTTTTAATTCAGACTTATTTTTAACATCCCAAATTGTTTTTAAAATTGCACCAATTTTAAACTTGCTTTTTAAATTCACTTTTATATTTTTAACTTTGACTTTCATAATGCTTTTACCTTCAAAATAGAATGGTGCCTTTTTATACTTTTAGGGTTTTATGCTTTTATGTATGTGGTTAGCATTGTTTTGAGATAGCTTAGAGTCATCTCACATCCAAGGAGTGGGTGTCACGTGGTTACATTAAGCCCAGATAGAAACCCCATTTTACCTACTCACATTCTTAAATTGCCTTCTTTCCCTAAGCACAATGGCATTTGACACACATTAATTTGCGTGCACATACAGGATAATATTCTTCAAACTCAATTAGGGTTGCACTATCAGGCACCCTGAACATTCTGTACAAGGGCTAAGTTCATCATGCAAAATGTTGTTATTTGTTTTGGCCACTCGGTGACAGAGCTATCACAATAAAATAAACAATAGTGGCCTGACTGGGGCTTCGGCATGGTAATATGGATGATGTTATTATATATACGATATAAGCCCTTTGTTTAGACAGTGGAGCATTTTGCTGGCACAGAGATGTCACCCACATGCCGGAATTCCAGCCAGCTGATTCATGGTTACCTCATTAGAGGGATGCTGCCTAGCTCGCCACCTAGACTGGCAGCTTGATGACACTTACCCACAGGTAATGGGAAGTTAGATCACCCTACAGGGATTTGGCAGATTCACTCACCCTAGACATGATAGGTTAGGATGCCTAGGTAGGAGTACAATATATTACATTACTTGTATACAAGCATATATTCTTTGTAATCAACAAAATGGTTGAACTGTTTATCTTTTTCACCATTCTAGTACTCATAATCACATTATTCTGTTTTCTTCTATTTATTATTGCAGCACAAGTATTTTACTCAAGAATCCCAATGCTTCAGTAAATATTGAAACGCTCTACTGTGTATTTCTTCTGCATCTCTTTGGGTGTGCATAAGTAACAAAGCAAAAGTTTTCTAGATCTGTTACCACAATTTCCTTGGGGAGTCAGGGTTGTCATGTTCTGAGGTTGCACGTCCATTTGCTACCATGTAAGCTTTGGTGTACAGATGGTGCACTGTGAGCTATCAGGACTTCGGACATGTAGCAGGATGGTGTGCTTGGAATCGTTCTCTCACAGTTCTGATCGTTATGTTGTCCAACAAACGCACAGTTGAACTTGGGAAAGAAAAAGCCGCACAACAGCACTGTGGTATCGTATGTGTCTCTCATGTGGTCATCATAGTTGTAATATGTCTGCTTGATGCAACTCTCCAGAACTGTGCAATATTGAATCACTAATCTATCATAAGTGTCCCATGACATTAGAGTTTCCTAATGTACATGTCAAATTTACCTGGAGTGTGTTGGTTGGAGCAAGTAAAGGCATGGTTTTGGTATGTTAGGCACTCACATAGATCCTCATTTCCTCTTGCTTCAGCCCACCATGTATTCCCTCAGTACCGTTCAGGCATATCAACCTGTGAATCTCATCCTCCAATGGAATCAAGTGTATCTCTACTGCAGGTCCTTGGTCATCTGCAAGACTATCAGGTCTGCATTTTGAGTGGAGGTTCTGGACCCGAGCTTCGAGATCTTAAAACCTCTTCTTGCAAGCTTCTGCTGTCAGGGTGTAAGAGGAGACTGCATAGACATTTTGGGTTACGTACTGCCAGATCTTCCCTCTCACTTGGGCTATGGATTTTTGGAGCAAATGTTCCATGAGTCGAGGCACCTCTTTCAAAACCTGTAGTTACGGCACAATGAATTTGAACTTTCACATTCAGTCAGATGCCATGATAGACAGAGGTCTGGTGGATGGCTGTTTCCAGTGAACAATTGGAACAGAGTGAAAATCCTTAAAATGCCTGCAGAAGATATATTATTTGAAGCTGTCTTTTAGGAATGATGGATGTATCCATTATGTAGCTCAGATGTCTTAGGGATGAAGTCAGATAGATTGCCTGTCTTTGTAGTAATTTCCTGGTGACACAGAGTCCCTGTGCACATGCGATAATTCCAGCATGTAATACAGACCCATAATTCAATTTATGAAACATATCAGCTTTGGTATTACTGCTGGTGTCTGAGTCTATGCACCCTTGTGCAACGCTGAGTCCTGAGGATGGTCTGGCGGACCCAATTGGCCAAAAAAGACCGAAACGTCGACAACGCACCCTTATTTCCTTTGATTACCATGATTTAAAACATGTTTTCCTACTTATGTAAATATTTGAAGGATTGTATGGGCTGTCATATATGCTGTCCATATCATTTCTGGTGAAAGAATGTTCGCACCTCCATCAATCCCTTGACAAAATTGAGAAAGCTGAAGGGATTATTTTGGTAGTGTCAGTGTTGCTATTTGTATATACTGTTTGTATCTAAAATTGTGGATGTTTTGTATAATGAATTAAGTATAATATAAATGAAGTAAAAACATTTGTATTTAAATACATCCATGAATGTAACTCTCCTTTCCTTGCGATTAACTGTCTGTGACTGTAAAATAAGTGTTTAACGTATTTTGGATATAAATAATTCCTCAAGGGATATTTTGTGAATAGACCATTTTTGTCAATTTGAGGCATTGGGCTGTAAAATGCATCTGATAGCCTAATTTGTATGAAAATTATCAATGAGGGCTGGAAATCTCCCCATATTCACATCATAAAGCAGGATTCGGAGCCTTTTATTAGTGCCCTGGTTTTGGCCCCATAAGATCCACAGCCAGGAGTTTCTATTACCAGGGATAAATTCTGGTGGCAGAGTGAATGGGGTTTACAAGTGGGATCCTGATGTAGTTCCTGAGAAATGAGAAATTGTGGAGGAAAGCAGTAATTGTGGGTCTGATTCCCCTAGTAAATCCTCATTTCTACTCCAAAAAATGTACTCACCTGTTTCGGCTGCTTTCAGCATCCGGGGTCCCCATGTGAAGGCTGCCAGACATGCAGATTTCCAACTGACCTTGTATTCCTGGCCCTTTTGGAACTACACGGTCCATGGTAAATCCACAGGGTCAGTGAGTTACCCCAAGAGACAGTGGCTGCAAAAAGCAGCAGGAAGTTCTAGCTGCAATTCTAGGGAAAAATTGCCAGGAGAATCGGACCTGGAAGTATTCATTGTCTTCATAATTCGACAGAACTATATGTGAACTTGTAATCGGTCCCTTGGAGCCAAAAGCATGAACATTACAGAATGACTGAAATATGGCACACCTTGAGATGGCTATCAATAACAGCGAGGTGAGCAGCAAACTTCTTGAAACAAATGTGAATTTATGTAAAATTAATGGATATGAATTGAACTGAGTTGAATAGAATAATCCTTGAAGTGAATAAGAACATGAGCAAAATAAATGGATAAAATGTAGGTGTGAAAAAACCCACAAATTAGATTAAAGGTGTTGGCAATTGTTTACAGGGTGTATGTTTCAGTAAGTCTCTTGTCAGGTATTTTTAAGATTTTCTATCTGTTTCAATCCTTTGTGGAAACTGTCATCCACTCCCAAAAACCAGACATCAGTCAACAATGACATCTGACCAGATGAGAAAGTTCAAATTCATTGTACCTGAAGTACAGGTTATAAAGGAGGAGTTCTGGTTAACAGGCCATTTCCTTAAAACAATACATGACCCAAGTAAAAAGGAAGATTTGGCAGCAGGTAACCAAGAAAGTCAATGCAGTCTCCTCTCATACCCTGACAGTCGAAAATTGCAAGAAGAGGTTTTAAGAACTTTACACTTATTCTGAGGGAGGAGCTGCAGCAGAGTTGAACTTTAATTTTTAGGAGGAGCAGATTCACAACTTCATTAGCCTGACCAGTACAGAGGGCATACAGAGTGGGCTGAAGCAAGAGGAAATGAGGATCTATTTGAGTGCCTGACTAAATGACACCACGCCTCTACTACACTCATGCGCATTAAGGAACACTAATGCTATAGGAACACACACCCATTTACAATAGATTTGTGATGCAAGATTGTCCAGTGCTACATATGTAGCTGCATCTAGCAGTCCTATCTCAAAAATTATAACCAGAGGAGAGACAAATGCAATGCCTTAGTATAATGTTTTGAAGGGACCATGTGTTATACGGGATGGGAACATACACCAACAGTGTACTGCTGGTAAGATATCACACATGACAAAAAGGGGAGGCAAGGCTTGTAGATGACATTCCATTGAAATGTTGGGTGTTGCATATCAAGGGGGTAGCAGACGAAACATTTCTCAGATGTAAATTATTGTCATACATTCTCTCGTGGCATAATGTCAAAATTATTGCATGACCTGAGTTGCTAGTTTCATGTAATTAAATAATCACTACCACTCAACTATGCACCACCTGCCACTCCACTTGCAACTCCTTGCACCAACCAAAACAATCAATAGCCAGCCTTCTTACCTATGTGCCTATAAGCAATGCACAAACATGCACCAGGTTCACAGTATTTGAAGACCCCTGTGCCCTGGAGTTGACCAACATTTCAGTGTCCTAAAAATACATCTACTTCCATCGAGGCCCAAGCTGCAGTCACTGTTTCCATCACTTCGCCTACTCACATCCGCAACCTGCTGCTGATGTTATCATAGAGGAAGAGGAGGACTGAGAGGAAGATGATGTGCCAATGCCAGATGAATGGATAGCCATAGAGGCTTGAGACATGTTGGGCTTAACTTGTTCAATGTGATTGTACGGCGTTCATGCAGTGCAAAATTGAGAGTTTGCGTGGCACATTAAATTAAATGTTCACATTGATGTTTGTAAATCATAATTGGGTACTGCTACAATTTTGGGGGGCCTAATTGTGTTCCAGTACTTGTTTGCAAAGGTTGCCACCTGCTCTGGGGAGGAGGAAGACTTTGGAGGAATGTCCTTAAGTCTTTCTGATTTCAGGAACTGCAGAGCTTTCCGGGGATGGCCAGACCCCTGCCAAGATGTTCGGTAATCTTCATTCTCCGCTTGGGTTGTTAGATATATATTGAGGTGGCAGTTAGAAATGAGGTAGCTAGGGTTCCACATTGTGTACTTGTAAGTTTCTTTCCTTGATTCGGATTGGGTGTAGTTAGTATGGCAATGTGTGTGTGATAGTAGGGGCTGCCATGGGCATATATATTGTAGCTGTTAGTTTAGTTTCTTGGGTAGTTGGGAAGGATTTGTTCTTAAATGTACGACTATGGATCTGGTTTATATTTCGGCAGATGGGTTACTCCATCACAACGGTGACGGATATCCAATCCGCCAAAATATAAATCCCCTAGGATATAATGGAATTTATAATTTGGCACACAGGATATCCATCACAGTTGTGACGGAGTAACCCGTCCGCTGAACTATAAATCAGGCTCTATATGTTCACATATTTCTTTACAAGTGTGTGATCTGCGTTTGTGAAGTTCTCACACAGGAACGATGCTCTGTGCAGATGTTTTTTCCTGTCAGTGTAGCTATATGTGCAGACATTTGTGTATATTTGGCTTTGACATTTTATTTCTGAGCACATTTTTTGTCATTTCCCATGATATACCCCTCTCTGAGGACATGAAACTTTTCAGTGGTATTTCTAACTATCGGAAAGCTTCATTAGCAACTTGTAATGAGACTTTTAAATCTGGCTCAGCATTAATTGTAATTATGCTGAATAGTAAGCATGCAGTGGTACTGTTCCACCCAGCTTGCAATGAGAGCCCTAGCCTGTCTGTGGCTTTCTCCCACAAACCCCTCATACAGCTTCTCTTTGTACTACAACCTCTTTGTGCTGTATAATATGTTGCATTTTATAAGGATTTATTATCTTTTCAGTACGTTACATTTATTTAAGGGCATGTCACGTACATTTAATGCAGGTTATAAATGTCAACACTTCACATTCATTTCAAAGCATGTCATCATCATTTCAACACATGCCACATTCATTTAAACATTGTTCATATTTATTTCGACTTGTGTCTTAATTCATTGTATGCCACATTTAACTAACAGAATTTGATATGATCTTCTGATAAAGTATTGGCTTATTTATTAATTTTTTCACAGGTTGTATTAATTTTTACACAGGCCATATTAACTTCAACATGTAGCATATTAATTTCATATGTGTCATATTCCTTTCAGCAGCTTTCATATTAATTTCAATGTATGTTATAATCACTTCAAAATATGTCATAATTATTTCAACACATACCATATGTGGTTCAGCAAATGGTATATTAATTTCAGTGTAGGTCATATTAGTTTTAAGGCATGTCAAATTCTTTTTAACGGAGGTCCTATTATTTTCAAGCATGCCATATTAATTTTGCTGCATGTCATATTCACTTAAGCGTAAGCCATATTTATTATAATGCATATTATATGCCTTTGAAGCGGGTAATATTCAGTTCACAATATACCATTATTAATTCAATGTATGTCACATTTATTCTAACATGAGACATAAAAAAAGCGCTTCAACACCACCATGAGGGGTAACAAGCGCTATATAAATGCAAACCTTTTTCCCTTTTCTATCCCTCCGCTATTCTTCTCAATCCAAATAACTGACTAATATCCATCACTCAAATCACTTTCATATTTCACTATACTAATTCACCACTAATCCTTTATGGGTTCCGGAGAAGCATGCAACTCACCAAAAAAGCGCTTCAATACCCCATCAGGGGTAACAAGCGCTATATAAATGCAAACATTTTTCCCTCTTCTATCCCTCCGCTATCCTTCTGAATCCAAATAACTGACTAACATATCCACCACTCAAATTACTTTCATATTACACTATACTAATTCAACACTAATCCTTTATGGGTTCCAGAGAAGCGTGCTACTCGCCGAAAAAGCGCTTCGACGCCTCATCAGGGGTAGTAAGCACTATATAAATGCAATTACAATACAATACAATATTCATTTCAGCACGTCATATTAACATAAGTATAGATCATACTAATTTTAGCTACAGTAATATTAATTTTAAAGTGTTTCATATAATTTCAGTGCATCTCATTTTCATTTCTACTCATGCCATACTCATTTCAAGGTGTGTTGTTTCTCTCTTAATGCATTCCATAATGATGTCAAAGCATGTCATATTACTGTTAGACTGGGTAACACTAATTTTAGCACTAAGTATACTCATTTCAGTGAATTTCTTTGTCATTTGAACATTTTATATTAATTTCAACATGGCTAATATACATTTCAGCATGTCTCGTATAAATGTTCACACGTGTTCTAATAATTTTGAAAAGTGCCATATTCATTTCAATATGATTCATATTCTTTTCATTGTAAATCATATTCATTTTAACACCAGTCTAATATTACAATATGTGTAAAGTTCATTTCAAGTTGTATCATACTCTTCTCACCTTGTATTGTAATAATTAAAAAAAATGCAATATATTTATTTTAAGGTGTCATCTTAATTTCATTGAAGGTTACATTAATTTCAGTTCATATTTCGTTTAGCACGTTAATCCCTTCAGCAAATGTAACATTCTACTTAATGCAAGTCATAATCATTTCAGTGCTTGCTATGCTGTTTTCGGTGAGGGCCTTATTCATGTAAATATTGTTGACATATATTTTAGTATATGTTTTATTCAATGTACAACATGTGTTATTCATACCACTAAAAAAGTATTCATTCTGCTGTTAATCATATTTGTTTTGCTACATGGTATTTTTATTCTGCCGCTTATGATATTGATTGTGAAATATGTTATATTCATTCTGGTGTGTGTTATATTCTTTTTGCTATGTGCTATATATTTTAAGGAGTGTCATATTTGTACAGATGCAATTTTGACATGAACTGCTTCCCATAGATTTGTTTACCTAATGCTGGGCATTAAATTGCTAATGTCCAAATTAAATCAGAAGTCTAGAATAGATTCTATGTAATGGGTGCTTGCATGAGTAATCAGACACTTAAATTTAGATAGAAAAGACAGCTTACCTTTACACGGTCGAATAAAGATTTGCCAGTAATTTGATGTTTGAACAGACTTGCGTCTTTCTTTGGTGATGACGCCAGAGAAAGTTATCACACACACTTGAACTGACCAAAATTAACAGGAATTTGAGTGAATGAGAAGAATAATAAATGCTGATTTCTCAACATCCACCTTGGCAGCAGGGCTCTATCCCTGTCTGTGTGGGACACATGAAGTGTGTATGTATTTAAATTATCCAGTGCCTACTCTGAGCCGGTGGTTGCTGGTTGAGGCCATCGGCACTTATTTTTGGGGGCCGGGACTTACATTTCCCCATCAGACACTTCCCTAGAGCAAGAGAGTGAAAAACACAAAAAGGGAAAGAAGAAAAACTGAAAGAAGGAAAAACTGTCAGTAAGGGAGAAAGCAGGGACCTGCAGAAGTGAGATAAGAGGGCAGGCAGTGTCTGTCAGTGGACTAAATAGGCCTGAAGTGGACTCATGGCTACGCATCTTTTGTATACGGTGTGCTGACATTTAATAGTGCTGGCTGTGGGCTTCTGAGCACAGCTATGGGCACTGACACTCATAATTTTACAAATTAAGCATTGAAAATAACCATCAACAAATATAGTAAAGGTGGTTGCTGCTGCTGTTGTCACTGCTGTGGCTACAGCTGTTGTTACTGCTTTTGTCTCTGTTATGGCAGTGGCTGTAGTTGCTGCTGGGGTCTCCATGGGGGTTGCAACTCCAGCTGAGCCAGCTTGTTGGTGCTAATGTTATCCTAGCAGTGGTGGCAGAAGAAGTCACTTCTGTGGTAGCAGTTGTGGTAGCTACTGTATTCCCTGCTAAAATTGTAACCAGCTGTCTATCGTTGTGATTGTATTAGCTTATCAAAATGTGCCGTGCCAGGTCATATAAAGCTTCCTGGCATAACTTACTGTGCTATCACTCCTAAAGACCGAACTTCATAATTCAGCATCTCTTCCTGCAACGGGTTTGTGTGCGTTACCGCACCACTACACCAGCATCTTATATACCTTTCTTATGCATGGTGCTCTATGAAGCGAGGAGCAGTCATCTCATGCTCAGCTCTTGTTTTGTTACATAGCATATTGAACAGAGCTTCTTGCTCAAAATATAGATCCACACGGAAGGTCACTGCTATTCGCTTCTTTCTTCCTAAAAGACAGAACACACAAAGTCATCTCTACCTGTAGCCGTGTTTCAGCTGCTGCACGTTTGAACAGTACATGTATCAGAGAATGAAAATGTTCATTCTCTGCCTTGTTACCTTGAGTTAAAAAAAAAAAAAACTAGGCAATCAGACACAAATGTAATAGAGACCACATTCCAACAAGTTATCTGTCTTTCTGGGCCTCACACTTGCACCATATACTCTAACATTTTAAATGCACGGTAACCAATTTAGCATACAAGCAGTCCTATATTGTCCATAACATACATAATCATAATACAGATAGAAGCTTTGCTACACACGTCAGACAGCTTTGGTCGCTGCTGTGTGTTATCTATGGTTGCTGTGGTAGTCCCAGCTATGGTTGCAGCTGTGAATATAACTTTGGTCACACCTGTGGTTCCCGCATTTGAGGCAGTTGTGATGGGTGCTTTTGTCCCTGCCATGGTGGCAGCTGTGGTCGATGCTGTGGTTGGTGTGGCTCTTGCTCTGGTTGTTGTTGTTGCCCCTGTCCCTGCTGTGGTTACACCTATAGTCACTGCTATGTTCCATGATGTTGTTGCTTTTGTGGTCTCTGCTGTTGTTACTGTTGTGGTTGCAGCTGTTGCTGCTGTTGTTGTGGCAGCCATTTTGGATGCCAGTTGGTACTGCTGTTATGGTCTCTGCTTTTGTGGTAAGGGTTGCCACTGCTCCCCTTATTACCCTGTTCGGATTCCAGTTGAGTTCCCTGGTGCTGCTGCCTCTGTGGTCCCTGTTGTTCTGTTAGCTGTGTTCCCCCTTCTGGTTCCTGCTCTTGTCTCAGCTGTTGTTATGCTGTAGTTTCAGCGGATGCTACTGCCGTGGCAATTGTTTTGACAGCTATTTTCACTTCTATCCTATTAGCTGGTTCCCACCTGCTGTGATACTTAATCTTCTGTCAGATGTACTTTATGTTCTTCTCCCCTGCAATGTTTACAACTGCAGACTCTGCTGAGCAGGTAGTTGCTGCAGTGGTTCCTGATTTGCTGGGAGTTATGTTTGCTGCTGTTGCTTCATTTCTGGTGCCCCAGCTATAAAGAAAGCTATTGCAATGCTGGCAGCTGCGGCTGCTGCTGTGTCCCCCCATGTGATTAATCTGTCATCCCTACTGTGCCGGCAGTTGTTGCTCCTGCTTTGGTCAATGCTATTGTAAAAACTGTTGTTGCTGCTGTCTATGCCGTAGGAGAAACTGTGGTTGCCATTACCGCCTCAGCTGGGGGTACATTTGTGGTTGCTCCTTGTGGTCCCAGCAATAGTAGCGGTTGTTGTCACATTTGTCATGGTTGCTCTGGTTACTGCTGGCCATGCAGCTATTACTGTAGCTCTTGGTGCTATTATTAATGCTTTTGCTCATTTCGAGGTTTTAACTGTAGTCACTTGGTCGCTGTTGCGAACCATATTATGGTGGCGGTGGAAACGTTATTGCTCTGTTTGCAACTGTTGTTGTTTTTGTTGACTCTTGTATGATTGCAGCTAATCTTGCCGTTGTAATCTCAAAATGACTGGCAGCTGTGACTGCTACTATGGTTACAACAGTGGTCAAGGTCATGGTCTCTGCTGTGCTGACAATTGCTGTTTTTGCTGCTATAGTCACTGCTGTTGTGAAATCAGTTGTCAATGCAGAAGTGTCTGCAGTGATGGGTGTGGTTACAGCAGTGGTTACAGTTTTGATCCCTAGTATTGTCATCTTCATGATGGCAGCTATACTCGTCACTGCTGTTGTTATGACTGTGGTTCTTCTTTGGTCCTAGTAATGGTGACAGCTGTTGTTGCAGGTGTAATCACTTCTTTAGGCACTGCTGTGCCTGCAACTAAGACTTCAGTTGCATATTCCCTATCATGCTGGCTGCTGTGGTCATTGCCCAATTTCAACTGTGGCTACTGCTGATGTCCCTGCTGTGGTGATAACGTTTGTAACTCCTGTTGTCCCGACTGTGGCAGCAAATTTGGTCACTGCAGAGATCTCAGCTGTGGTTTCAGTTGTGTTTATCGCACTGGTCACTCACTGTTGTGACAGCAGTTTTCGTTGCTGTTGTCCTCACTTTGCTTGCAGCTGCTGTTTCTGCTGTGTAGGGTGTTTTTTTGCTGCTGTGGTGGTTGCTGTTTTGTCAACTGTTGTGGATGCTGTCTTTTCTCATACAGACCCTGCTGTTGTGGCAGCTGTTATCACTGCTGCAATTCCCTCTTTCTGAAAAAGTATGTTGCTGTTGTGCCTGCTGTGGTTACAACTCGGGTCACTGCTGCTATCCCCACTTTGCTTGTAGTTGATGTTGCTGCTGTGCTGGGTGCTGTTTAGCTGCTGAGGTGGTGGCTGTTTTGGCAGGTTTGTGGATGCTGTCTTTGCTCATACAGTACTTGATGTGGTGGCAGCTATTGACACTACTTTAGTCCCCTCTTTGTGGAAAATGTTATTGTTTTTGTACCTGCTGTGGTTACAACTCCGATCACTGTTGTCCCTCTCTTTCTGCCATCTGATGTTGCTTCTCTTGTCTCTGCTGGGTTGGCAGCTGTTGTGACTGTAGCTACCCCTGCTATCATGGTCCACGATGGGTCCTTGCTTTGGTTGTCATTGTGGCAAATTGCCCCTCCATTGCTGCTACATTATCCTTTTACAGAAAGGGTGATCATGCAGGAGTATGAGCACTCTGGCTAGTCTAGCTACTAGGACTGGGCTTGTGTAGTCTCGTCTGCCGGGTGTGTGTTATTAATGCTGCTCACATTTTCACCCAGGAGCATTACAAAGTGCTTCCATTGCAGTGCAAGGGCACGTCACGGTTCAGGCATTGTAGTAAAAGCACTTCGTTGGCAGACTCGTACACCTAAAGCACCAATGAAATAGTTGCAGGTTGGGAAAGAGGACATTCTCCTGTGGGCTGATTCAAAATATGATAAATTAAATACGCAATGGATGAAGCTGGGTGACCCAAAGCAACTAATGAGTGGAAGGGGCTGACCAAACCCCTCTCTGTATATATTGTACACATGAGCTCTGGCAGACAGCAGTCAGTTATTGACCAATAAAGAGGCTTGTTCAAGTTTGTCAGCTCAGTTATACTCCCTCCCCTCACTGTTACTCTGTAATTCCCGTCCTAAGTTTATCTAGAAAACAAACTTAACTTATTCAAGCAAATTCAAAAACCGGACAAGTCCCGGCCACTTTTATTAAACAGTAATCTCTTCTGATAGATATACACCCTAAGGTTTTCACTTCTCCTTCAACCCAGGTTAGTTCCTTTTCCTTGAGTTCCATCAGTGTTCCACAATTTGAGCACAAACTACTTTCATTAAAACTGACTCCTTCACAAACACTGCCGCAGCTTGGCTACCCAGCATGCTTCACTCTTTGCTTCACCACCTGCCTTCTGGGTAGTAGGTAATATATGCAAGAAGGGGCTGTTACAATCTCAAGGGCTCAGGAAAACTGTATTATTTTACCCTTTAAAAAAAAATCAAAAAAACTCCATGTATGCCAGTATTAGCCTTCTTGTACCCATCTTAGGTTAGACATTAATTGAAAAAAAGGTGTGCCACAACGTTTATGAATTTATTTATTTGCAGTTGTAGATCGTGTGTACTAGATCTGGGGATGTCTTTACAGTCTTTCCTAGAACAGTTACAACATAACAGCTGTAGGGGGAGTTTGTAGCAGTACTATTAACATAAAGCTATCAGAGATCCGGTGGCGGCTCCTCCACTAAGGCGGAGGAGCGTCACCCCACTGCTTTTAAGCAGTGTCACTAAAGTTAAAATAAAATTAAAATAACTCTAAGTTATTATCATTTTAGTTTTTCCTTGTTGTGGCAGCTTTGCCGACGGGACAGGGCGGGCTGCTCTGCTGACAGAGCAGGGGAGGGGAGTAGTAGTTTGCCCCGCCCCCGTGACCCGACCCCACCGCCTTCAAATACCAGCCACCACTGCAGAGATCATACATTAGAGTATACTTTACCATAAACCAACAGCAGCTACTAAAGGATCCATATTGGAATCATCTGGAAACCAGCAGCTGCATTTCCTGTCTGCAGTCTGGTTTTCGGCCGAGATATGGTACATCTAGCACAATTCCGATTTCTGGGACAGCAGTACTTACAGGCACATATTTACAAGGATTTACGCTAAGCTGTTTTCACGTTGCTTAGCGTCAATTTTTTTACAGCTGCCGTTCGCTAATTCCTAACGCCATGTTTGCGACATATTTACAATATGTGCCATTAGGATTGTTGTGAAGAATGACACTGACACAAAGGATCAAGATACAAGGTTTAATTCAAGAGAAAGGTAAGAGCGGACTTTCCCCCAGGCCGGCCAGTAACCAACTCCCCTTCCACCAACCACTCTAGAACCCCGCAATCACAGGGTTCTTCTTACACCCACAACAATGGACATGGCAAGTTATGCACAAGGCATAAAGAGCGCAAGCTCTACATGACAAGGATCAGTTAGCGGCCAAGAAAAATTACCCTAATGCTAGCATCAAGGCATAAGGAAACCACACGTTAGCAGGAAAAAAGTGACGGCTGGCCAATTAGCGGCAAGAAAGATCATGCTAGTTGCCCTAACGTCACTTTTCAGCGTCTAGCAGGAGCAAAACGTACAAATACGCCGCTAAGGAAAAAAAGCCAGGATGACCAGCCAGAGTCTAAGGGGAAAAGGAAGCGGAAATGCAGATTCAGTCAGGAGGAAAATGAAATCCTGATTGCGGCGGTGACGGAGCATCAGCACCAGGTCTTAGTCAGTTCCAAGGTGTCATCGGGGACCAAAAACGCTATATTGCAGTCCATAGTCAACAAATGAATTCCATCGCAGAAGTCAAGAGGACAGTGACGGACTGCAAGAGGCGCTGGTATGATGCGAAGCACAAAACTAAGCAGAAACTGACAAGCAAACAGGCAGCGATGCAGACCGGAGATGGGAGTCCAGTGCCCCAGGAGGAGCTCGATCCCTTGGAGGAGTAGGTGTCTGCAGTCATCTGTGAGGAGTCGGTGGTTTAAGTAGAGGGACAGGACAGTGTTGACTATAACCAACTACATCAACAACAGGGTAAATACCAACAAGTGGGGGACTATGTCATGCAGTAGCGACTCCTGGTGGGAGTGCTACCGGGCGGTGACGTGGGGCGGGGGAAGGGCAGGGGGGGGGTAGTAAACACCGGAATACGGATGAATGCAGGTAAGTAGACAATTAAATCAATAAAACGAATTTCGTTGCGCGCGCTGCATCGCATTTGGCGGTGCAGCGCGAGCAACGAAATTCGTTTTATTGATTTAATTGTCTACTTACCTGCATTCATCCGTATTCCGGTGTTTACTACCCCCCACCCTGCCCCTCCCCCGCCCCACATCACCGCCCGGTAGGACTCCCACCAGGAGCCGCTACTGATGTCATGTCATACAGTCCAGGAACCTATGCCTCAGCGCTCTCCCACACTATGTGCATGTTAAAAGGTAGCCACCTAGGTACTCTGAGGCTTATTCACAAGCCCTTTGCGCTGCCAGTGCGTCACTTTTTTCCTTATTAAAAGTGATGTAACGGCAGCGACAGGGCCTTGGAACGAAGCCCTTCATGCGTAGAAACAATGACAAGTGAACAGTCATGTGTCTTTTCTCCAAATGTTTGCATCAGGCAGTGTTGCAAGTCTCACAGTCAGCGTATATTAACACACATTGTAATAGCAGTCATGTGCATTGTTGTCAAGATATAGTGCTTTCCTGTACTAACTACTGGGCATATATACCATAATCTAGCGGAGTGCGGTTTTACCTAAAAATTGGTAGCGCGGTGCTCCGACAGTATAGAAATGCACGGATGTGTTGTATGCACAAAAATACTACACACCCCTGTATGTCCCTTAGTGCTGTTGCTTTAAAAATGGACTTGCGCCAGCACAGCTACACTTGTTCCATGTTGCTAGGGTGTCTGCTTTGCAGTGGCAAATGTTGTTGTGCAGGAAGGGGCACCTTCCTGCACATAAACAATCCTTACAAGTGATTTGCTGTTTCTATGTGTGCAGCAGAATGTAGCACACATAGAAAGAGCAAACTATTAGGAGAAATGTATAATTGTGTTTTCCACATTTCGCTATCCTAAGAACAGGTCCCTAATTTACAAGCCCCTAGCGCTGCCGGTTAATAATTTTTAATATGAGAAAAAGTGACATACTGGCATCACAAGGGGCTTGTAAATAAGGCCCTAGTGCTTACCTGTCCTTAGTTGGTGGTTCTGCCCCAGCCTTGTTGATATGGGATAGTCAAAAAAATAAATGCCTGTTGTGGTGGAATGCTCACTGAAACATCCATTGCACGTCCCTTTCATGCAGTGAAGCGTGGGAAGGGGCCTCATGTACAAGGTGGTGTTAATCAACGTTAAGTGGCTTCACACTTGAGGGGGCATGGCTTTGCCATGCAGAAAGATGGCCTGCCGGCCGAGTCATAATGCTGAAGTTATCTGGCTCCTGTAAGGCTATCAGAGTATTTTACTTGCAGGCAGTGTACTCACGATCGACTGCTGAGATGAACGTGGTGTCCCTGATGACTGCTGCCCTTCGGTGAGCAAGTTACATGCTTACGACTGGCCGGGCCTCCTGTGCGCCAGAAGGGCGTGGGCATTGCTGCCTACGCCGAGAGGATTGCTGACCCCCTAGAAGGCTTACACCGGAGATCAACAGAGCAACTATCAGGGACATAAAGGATACAAGAAATTGGCGCTCCAATCACTGGCGGCTGTCCTGAAAAGAGAAATGCAGAGCTGTGCCGGACCACAAGGACCAATGCCATTGCTGCTGGGATCGAGCGGAGGGGACATCAGAGGGCCGCCATGGAGCCGACATGTGAGTACCCAATCAGCTCTCTGCTGGGACGCTCCTTGGACGGGTCTGCTGGTCAGGCCTCCTGTTGTGAGTTGCAATTTGTGCGGCTCTGGCCGGGGACGGGATCATGGACCTGTGTGGGGACGACCGGGTGGATTGCCTGGGTGGGGGCCGCTGATCCCACACGCTGCAATCGCTGCCGGCCTGGGGTGGGGCCCTGGTGAGGCCTCAGCGGTGCGTGGCAGGGACGATCGGCAACTAGTGTTCTCTGCTGTTGCTGCTGTGGCCTGTTCTCACCTGCTGGGGCTTGTGGGGGCTCTGCTCCAAGCACGGCACTGCAGTCTTCGTGTGTGGGGCATGCCTCATGACGCACAGCAACGAGACCCCCGCCAACAAGCTCATCACCTGGCTGCAGTGAAGCCTTCTCCAGCCCATTGAGGAGCAACATACGCCTGGCACTTCGGCCCTGGAAAAGTGATTCTAGCGGAACCGTGTCACTTTGAACTAAATATAACATAATATTTTCTCCCAACCTGATTACTGCCGGGCGGACAGAGGCCCGCAACCTAGCAGCCTGGCCGCTCCCACCCTAAATATACAAAGGCACGCACACACCCCTTGCTGATCGGGTGTTACGTGGCACAGCTGAACTCAGCAACTCTGGAAACGGGCAATATCCTCATTGACCCTGCTCATAGACAATCAGCGTTCTGCCACGCGCTCGACACCACAATAAAATGGTTAAAAACTACACTAAGCAATCTAAATTGTCCTTCAAAATCAAGAGGGGGACCCGCCTGACGGATGTTGGGACCGACTTGGACCTTGAAACTGGCACTAAAGAAGAAGCAGAGCGCAAGAAGACCTTCGGGTGATCCTCCTGGAGGTCAGATCGAGCCTCAAAACGATCGCCTCTGTACTAGATGTCCTGACTTCAAGGCTGGACAAGGCAAAGCAACAAGTGGATACTCACGAATCCTGGCTGGACCAACTAAAAAATCATGCATCTGATGCCCAAGACTACCAAGTGAAATCCAAGGAGTACCTACTACAAATGGAAAAGGTCCTAAATGTGATCAAAACTAAGAACGAAGATTTGGAGGCCCGATCAAGGCGGAATAACCTCCGTATAATGGGTGTTCCCGAAAACACGGCTATCTCCAAGATGGAAACCTTTGTTGAAACGCTGTTGTGGGACTTGTTCAGTCCAGACCTGTCATCTGTGTTCATCCCGCTCCCTGGGCCTCAGACCACCTATGGGCGCCACACCTGGGCCCATTATAGCACGCCTACTTAACAATTTTACACCTGGCTATGGGAGCGAGGTGACATAAACCATCGAAGAAACAACATTTCGTTGTATCCTGACTTCACCTCGCTGGTCCAGGAAGCCCGCCGGGACTTTATACCTGTAAAGTGTGTCCTGCAGCAGGCGGAGATCCCATACGCCCTCCCATACCCGGCCAAACTGAGAGTCACTTTCGAAGGGAAGTCCCACTTCTATACAGATGCAAAATCGGACCTCAAAGTCGGCAAAGACGTCGGGGTCAGGAACGCTCCCCTAGGCCATCCCAGCGAGCTGGCGCCAAGGCCGCCCTGAATGAGAATGACTGAAGTTGCATCCACATTGCATATAATCCCTTCTCTCGGCACTCTGGATACTCAGACTTTAAGTAACATGATGCTACTGCGGTCTATATTATTTTATTATCATTGAAATATGCCTGTGTCGCTTGCCCCTAAGTGGATGCATTGGGAATATTGCACTCTGTGTTGCCTACAATATGTAAACAGCTCACCCACCCCGCCAACTAGGCAGGGTAGTTTACCGGCTTCACAGGCCCCCCAGGGAGAACTCCCACTTACTGGATTGGAGAAATAAGTTGTCTTTGGGTTCGTGGGGGGATGAGTTCACAACCTAGTTGGGGGGGTTGGTGTGGGAGGAGGGTGGGTCGGGACAGTTATATTAGTTTGTTCTGGGATGGGATGGGGGGACACATGGGGCACCAGCAATCAGCCAGGTACATTAGTTCTAATCCACCTCACACGTCATGACATGTAGACGATCACTCTTCTCATCGTATTGCAGCTGCACACTCTTGAACGTTAGCATAGACTGGGGCACCAAACCAGACCCGGTTCACGACTCACCTGAGCATCATAAATTACAATGACGTCGATCACTTACCTCACCTGGAATATTAGGGGACTCAATGATTACAAGAAAACGCTCCTCACCCATTCGTACTTACAAAGACACAAGATAGACATTTGCTTCCTGCAAGAAACACACCTTAGCAGGACATCAAGTTCCAAATTACATAATGGTCGCTGGGGGGAAGTATACTCCTTGCCATACTCTAATTACTGATACGTCGCGGGCTGGTCTTGACCACATCCCATTCAATTATTGGCCATGAAGGTAGATATGTCATTGTGAGCGAAACACTGGGCATGGAGCGGATTACTTTAGTGGCAGTGTACGGGCCCAATGTCGATGGCCCTGATTTTTTCAGCTCTATTTGGTCGGAAATTACCTTGATAGGTTGCGACACAGTAGTCTGAGGGGGAGACTTAATAACAATCCCCAGCACACGTTAAAATTGAGACAGGAAAAATGACAGCAGTAGCAATTGTAGGTCAAAACAAATGTTAAACAGTATTCCAAATGGCTTCTTTGTTTCTTTATTCCTTTTCATCTGGTTCCTAATAAACAGATCTTAGCCTTCAATGCAATATTAGTTGGCACCCTTGACCGGTCAGGTTCCTCCCACAGGCTTCATCCTAGGGCGAGCCAGATGCTAACATCCACCACTCAGGAACTGGGAGTAATAGATATTTGGAGGAAGTGGCACCCAGAAGTGAGAGAGGGCACTTGCATTTCGTCTCATCACAGTGCCTGGTCCCAGCTAGACTTCTGGCTCGTAACTGGAGATATAGCAACATGGACCATTGAAACTCTACATATGCCATGGACACTACCTGACCATGCCCTGGTCCTCCCCAAGTGGCCAATACCTCAGGCAGCCCCCCGGCATTCAGTTGGCGACTACCCCCAAACGCCCTACTAGACGCTTTGTTTCAGGAAGAGATTTGCATCGAGATAGTGCAGTACTTCTTACTCAATAAAGGGTCTGTTTCCTCTCCCTCTGTTCTTTAGGAGGCCTTTAAAGTCGTGTTCAGAGGGGCATGTATTGCTAAACAAGCAGGAGGGCTAAGGTCGATTAGACAGACCTGGACTCAGCTGGAACACGATATTCATGACACCGAGATGGAGTATTTCCACACTAGCAGATCTGAACACCTTGCTACCCTCTGGGAGAAAATCACTGTCTACTATGGGGACGAGGCTCAAAGGGAGACTTGTTTTTTAGGGAAATATGCCAGAAGCTATGGCAAGGGAGACCGCCCTGGCAGAACCCTAGCCACGAAGCTTAGACATCCGTGCAATTCATCATACATTACGGAGCTCCTTGATGCAGACTCCACCCCTGTGAGGGGGCCGAGCGCATTACTGGATCTCCTTATGGACTTCTATGCCACACTCTACTCCTCCACCAATAATAACTCGACCGAAAGCCTATCCGGATAACTAGACTCGATCAAGTTGCTGTGGCTGGGTGTGTCACACCGCGCCTACCTCAAGGGCATAATTCAGGTGATGAACAGCATGCCAGGTGATAAGGCCCCGGACTGGATGGGCTGACTGCCTCCTTCTACATAACATATGCAGCGGCATTGGTTCCACATCTTCTTGCGGTCTTCCAGGAGTCGATGGACATAGGCACTCTCCCCCCATCAATGCAGGAAGCTGTAATACTGACACTGTTAAACTGGGAAACACTTGAATCTCCGCGACTCATACCGCCCGCTCTTCCTCATCAATATTGACAATAACATATACTCAAAATTACTCTCTAATTGACTACAACCCCTTCACCCACTCATAGCCAGACCCGACCAATCGGATTCATTCCGGGATGCTCCATAGCACACAATCTGTGCACCTTTTTTGCAGTACTCTATCATCTAGACTCTTTAGAATCGGCACTCACCACCCTTCTTGATGCCACGAACGTGTTTGATTCACTGGAATAGTCCTGCTTGTTTTAATTTTTGTCGAGAATGGGTTTCAGCACCACTTTTATTCGGCTGATCCACTTACTTTACATGAACCCCATTGCAAAACTGAAGGTGAATGATCTCCTTTTGGATCCTTTCCCAGTAACCCGGGGCACGCAACAGGGATGCCCTCTATCCCCTCTCCTCTTCGCTATATCGATGGAACCCCTAGCGGCTCGGTTACACCAGCATCATACTGTTATAGGGTTGGGATACACCTCCAGGGGAGTGATCGTCTCACTATACGCGGACGATACTACCCTCTACCTACACAATCCCAAGGTGAACCTAAACCCCGTGTTAGGGGAGGTCACTCAATTCGGGGGACTGTCCGGAATAAATTTCAACTGGTCCAGATCGATATTGTTTCCCCTTACAGACGCCACACACCCCTTCACACTGGAATACCCCTTAACCCCGGCAGAAGGCCCCGTCAAATATCTGGGAATTTGGCTCAGCTGCAATATACACGAGTTCTGGAACATGAACAACGGTCGCGAAGTGGACTGGCTGAAGGGGAAGATCTCCACCTGTTCTAAGTTGTCTGTGTCACTGGCCAGCAGGATCGCCATAGCGAAGATGGTGGTGTTGCCAAAATTCTTATATCTATTCGTAAACCTACTGCTACCACTGAATATCCTGGAAATTACTGACACTTCCACTGAAGCAGTGAGGCCTAGGCGCACCTGACCTCACTCTGTATGCTTACTGTGCGCAAGCCCTATTCTTACATTACTGCCTCTACCCGACCCCATTCCAACTCCACGTTGCTGTGGAAAACGACAGAGCGGCTCCCACTCCTCTGCAGATTGCAGTATACCAGGCTTATAGGAACCCGGGGAGAGAAATAAACCCTGTGGAGACTCTAAGATGGACCTGGGAAGGATTGCGCAAAAGAGCTAACCTTCTGGCACTCTACGCTCCATCTATCCTACTGGCATATAACCCACTATCCTCCCGATACAAGACAGTGGTTCTACGGGGAGGGCGCGGCAGCTTGGCTTAACTACATTCGCTGATCTATACCCAGAAGACACTTTCATTGCCCCCCACAGACGATCAGGACTCCCTCCCTACAATGGCAGATCTGCTCCTATATTACCAAATCCGAGCTGCCTGTAGTCTACTGCATAACACTTTTCTGACAGGCCCCCTGCCACTCTTCCCACACTTGATCAAATGCTCAATGATCCCTCTCCCCGGAAACTCATTACGCTGCTCTACAATACCACGCAATGCACGTCCCCAGTGACAATAGCTAAGACGCAAGCCAGCTGGCGCTCAGAAGTAGACTCGCCACTTACTGACGAACAGTGGCTATTCTGCTGTACCCAACTAGAGCTCCTCTCCCCAAACTATAAATTAAGACTCATCCACTTTAAAGTCATTCACCGTATATACTACACCCCTCTACAGATGTATCGTATGGGCCTCAGACCAGATGCGATTTGTTGGAAATGCAGACAACAATAGGCCACTTTTCTACATCTAGCATGGCAATGTCCTCCCATAGCTGAGTTTTGGATCATGGTCTACGATATCCTACACAAGGTTACTGGGGTAGACTTGCAGCACTCGGGCCTTCTGGGCTACGTTAGAGATGCCCCACCTGCATCGCGCCGGCTGCTTGCCTTGATGCTTCTACTGGCGAAGCGTAGAGTCGCATGCACTGGGGTAAAACCACCTCTCCCTCTATCGATACATGGATTCATGATATTACATATTGCCAAGAGCAATTATTGGTCTTCTGGGAGTTACTGCCCTTGACGTCTCAACCCAAAGACATCTGGGCCCCCTTCACACAATGGGTGAGCACAAGAAACTCAGATATGCCTGAATCGCTTGGTACATCCTGCAGCACAGAGGCCTCTGCACACTGACCGGCCTCACTAGGAGGCCAGTAGCACTTCCCACTTCGCAGTTACAGGTCAGGGGTACACTGGTCAATGGGGACACCTGGTCATAAATTGCAAGTGCATGCATACGACATATGGCCTGTCTACCTGTCAATGCGCTGTTTCTTATGTAACATGATGCTGGATTTTTAAACTGATCTATACTCGTGCCATGTCCCCCTGTCCTCTTCCCCCTGTTGTTCACCACAGTTGACCTTGTTGATATAATAGCCATGTTTTCTTGCAGCACTACAATATACCTTGGAACACTGAATGGCTGTAAGTGAATAACAGTTTAATAAAGACCAAAAAACAAGTGACTTCACGCTTCATTGCAAATAAGGAGAAGGGGATTTAGCCACCAGAACGTTGCTAAAAGTGATGTTCTGGTGGCAATATCACCTTGTATTTATGCCCCTGGGTTTGGGGTTGAATGCTACCTATGTACATATGTGGAACATGGGCCCTAGGTAAAGTCAAATGTGGCAGAATGCTAATGCATACAGATTGGTTCGTATCAACATGAATCCTTTCACAAATGTTTGGAAGGGACATATACACTGGAGTATGTTTCCTCCCTGTGCACACCCCTGTGCTGCTGTGAAAAGGTCAGCTGTGCAGCAATGAAGCCTTCCTTAAACCCTGCCTCAAAGTTGTCTGTTTTGCTGTTTGCCTGTTGCCAATGAATGGGAAAACACAAGGGGAGGGCACGTTCATTCTTAGTATGGGCCTGTCCTGTATATGTGGAAATATTCTGGGTTGCATAGATAAAGTGCCTGCAGCACCATGTCTAGTCAAAATCTTGTCAAAAGGACCCTCTGTAGTTACATCTCACCATCCCCAAAAAAACAACATAATCTGGGATGCTACATGACATATGTCAACTCATAACAGGTTGCAAAATCAGTCTGTTGGGATAGCCACACATGATGCAAGTGTAATAGGTACAGGATAAGCCACTCATGATCTTGGTCACATAGCTGTATGGCAGAAAATTGGTTGTCTGGATCTTTGTTCAGAATGCACAGAGGGATCAATGAACACATACAAGTGTGTGGAAGAAATACATAGGATGTCTCACACCCTGCAGATGACCATCTCTGCACATGATGAAATAGAATGGATGTCAATGTTTTCTATATGAGGACTAAGATAGGCATCAGCCACTCAGTGTTGGCACACAGTGGTAATGTCATAATCCTGAACTCCTGACATGTAACATTTATGGACAGTGTAAACTGCCATCCACAACTTTATTGTAACAGGTGTACCATGTATCGCAGGACAATGGAAAGTGTCATGCACTTTGAATGCTAAATGCTTAACAACATGTCAATATGTAACAGACAGCAAAAATAGTGTTTGCCCTTTCCATTGCAGAGGATGAAACCTTACCTCCTGGTCAGCACCCTGTCCCAGACATCACCGATGATGGTGATGATGATGAAAACCTTCCAACCATCGACCACAACACCCTCCAAGAGCTCCTGGACTTCATAGGAACACAATCTCCGGACCCGGGGAGGGTCAGCAGTGTTGTGGCATCTTCACATGCCCCACCAAATAACCAACAGGCACCACCTACCACCAAAGCCACACCCCTGGACACTGAGGTCCAACAGGTCACCTTCAAACGGCTTGCTGTAGGAGTCCAGCAGGAGTTGGCAGATCAGGTGTGGGTGGGGTTGTATACCCTGGCAGCCGCAGTAGAGGGGGTCTGTGGGTGCCTCAGTCCCATAAGGGACACCTCGGTTGTCATCAGAGGCACCTACTCTCCACTCCGTGGCCTCCAGCAGTCCCGGGCTGACATCGCTGGTGTCATGAGGCAGAGGCATCAACAACTTCCTTGCCAAAGTGGCACCAGCGACGTGGTCAAAGAGCTTGGGGCGATCCGAAATATCTTGGAGACCATGGAGTGGAAGCAGGACTCCCATATGGCAGCCATGGCAGTCTACCACTGAGACGTTGTTGCTGTGTTACAAAACCAGCAGATCCTCCTCGCTGCAGTGATGCCTTATGTGTTGGTACAGATGAATGCTGCTGCAGTCATGGCATCCACATATTCCACCCCTGATGTGTCTGTGTCTCCCTCACCTGCCGCATGTACAACACCATACTCACCGGAAACACCGCACACATCAGAGGAGGAAGATGTGGACGGTACATCTTTCCAAAGGAAAAGTATGTGGTAGCATTCATCTGCTTCAAATGTCCACTTTCTGCTTAGCTCTGTGCTCACCAACATGCCTGAAAACATCATCTATCACCGTCCTCATCATGAATTTGCCATGTTCATCTTGGACATTTGTGGACTGCCAATGTGGCCCATCGTCCCCAATGACACTGCAATCATACTCCTGACTGATAATTTCCTAATCCTTAACATGTCCCATGACATGTTCCCCACAAGGACTCTGTCTGGAAATCCACTGGCTTGAAACATCCTTTGGGGTTGTTATCCTGTAAACTGTTCCTGTGTGGCCCTATGTCATTAGCACTTGCAAAGCAATACACCTTTAATTGCCAGATGTGTGTTTTATCTGTCACCATGAAACAGAACAAGTGTCAAAATGGCTAATCTGTGTAGCCACTACATAAAATACAGAGTATATTTGAAACTTTGGTGTCTGCAGACTCTGGGATCTTGATAGGCAGTGAGAGTTCAGACCATGTGTGAAGTACGTGAAGTACAATGTAAGATATACATTGAGTGCTAAATCAAATTGGCCACAACAATATTTAACTGGTAATGTGCTCTCAAAGTGTATGGAAAACAAAGTCTTTCTACAAGTATCATGTCCAAACTTGGTAACCAGTGAAAACACCTCACTGGTGTGACAAGCAAATGTAGTGATTGCCATAGGTCACGAGGCAGCAAACTGAGTACTACCCAACATAACAACATTATGTAAAGAAGTGAGAGAGGGCGCCATTCCTCCGAGACCTAATGCTTTTGTAACACACAATATTCTTGTATAGGACAACTTATTTAGCACCCTATCCTCATGCAATGAGAAAAGGCACATTTTGAAGTATACATTGTATGCATGTCTAATCAAGTCAACCAAAAGGCTGTACGACAGTGCCCAGTCCCTAGATAATGAATCAACTCACACATGTTGTGCAACTATTCAAGTCGGAAAAACAGATTAAAAGTAGATAAATCCTAGCTCAATATATCTCTGATACACATTAAACATTACTGACACCAATTAACAAAGTGAGCTGTTGGGGGGGAGAACATGGCGGCCGCTAGCTGAGCGGTCGCTTGCTACCGGAGATACTCATGTCCCGAGTAAAAGATGAGGCGAAGCTGAGGCTTACAGTATTCTTTCTCTAGCGCCTGCTGATCTCTTCTTGATGCATTGAAACTCCTTTTTTTTTTTCCTTCATGGGATGTGTGTTAGTACGTCTTGTGATCCACTGCGCTGGTCTTCCGCTGCCCTGGAGCTGAGGAGGAGCCGCAGAGCGGCAGCTCGAGGGATCGTCCGGGCCGTCACGGGCAGAGGCAGCACAAGACAGTTTTTCCCGGCACTGCAAGGGGCTCCTTCGACGCGGCTGAGTATACCATCGCTTCTGGAGGAGGAAAGCCTGCATTTTCAGCCTCAGCCACAGCCACCACCGTCACAGATACAATCCCCGGAGCAGCTACCCCTACAGCAGGAGGATCGGTCAAATAAGGTGCTGGGGGGGCAAGATGGGGAGGCTGTGAGACCGGCAAGTACTACGTTGTCCTCGGTGGGAGGCAAGCTGTTATTTACATCACCTCGAGTACAGCCCCTGTCACAGACGGGGTGTAGTCAGGAGGGGATTAAACAGCAGGTTCAGGCGCAGGAGAGGCAGAGGAGGGGGGACACCGGTATCAGTATTTTTAATAATACAATAGCCCCCATAGCTCTGTCAACGACAAGTAATAAGAGAGGCAAGAGGCGAGGTGGAGGGGGGTTAAAGGCAAAACCGGTCAGTATAACCGATAAATACATTCCGGAAGGAAGTTCGGCTATAACTAATAGTAATAACTCAAGCCAGGGAAGGAAGAAGAAAGACGGCGTGACCTCAGATATAGAAACTGCCACGAGTCACTCCACCTTTTATTCTTGTGAGGTTAAAGCCAGGAGTGCAAAGTCAGTTAGAGCTAAAAAACATTCCCTGGATGCAAGGGTCAAAATTACTCCATCCCTGCGGTCCTATTTTAAAATTCAGCCACCAGTATTAGAAGTAGCTAAACAGGGAGACTTTCTAAGGAAAAACTTTAAGGGACAGCAGGAATTAGTAGTTCCTCAAGACAAGATGGAGACATTGAACAGCGCCTCCTTTTTTTCTCCTTCTGTTGCGCAGTATTTGTCTGAGACGGCTTTGGCAGTCTCGGTACCAGCCCAAATTAAAACTTTGGGCATAGGCGCCTCAGAAGAGACAAATCAAGTAAGAGTGGAAAAGGAGTGTACAGAACAAACTATAGCCCCTGTTAGTCAGGGAAACGCAGGACCTTCAGCAGCTTCTATGGAGGCTCTTTTTTCCTCTTTATCTGTAGATATCAAGAAGGGTTTTTCTGTATCCGAAGCGAATCAAGGGGAGATTCGGCTGTTTTGTGAATCACTGGAAAAAAAATTGATCTTTTAAATTCCAGGACAGTGGTCTTGGAAAGTTCAGTGGAGGAGATAAGAGATGATCTGGGAATGGCTAGATCTGAAATTACACAGCTCAAGAAAGACGAGACATTACTACGGGATAGGCTTGAGACGTTAGAGAACAACTCACGAAGAAATAATTTGCGTCTCCTGAATGTCCCGGAAGGCAGAGAAGGTGATGACATTAAGTCTTTCATTGTGACTCTAATAAAAGACTCATTACAGCTAGAGGAATCAGAAGAAGACTTAAAAAAAGACATACAGAGGATTCATAGGGATCCTTTCAGGAAACAACTGAATCGACCCAAACCAAGAAAAATCCTCGTGAACTTTCTTACGTTTTCTATAAAAGAAAAGATTTTGAATTGTGCCTTGAAACAAAAGTCTTTGAAGTCTGGGGATTTCTCTTATGAAATTCGCTCTGACCTGGCTCGTGTCACGCTAGACAGGCAATGGGAGCTGGGGAGAAAAATGGACGAGTTCAAAAAAATCGGAGCAGTTGCCCAGTTGAAGTTTCTTGCGCTCTTGAAAGTAATGCACAACAACAAGATGTACAATCTAAGATCAGTACATGAGGCGGATGAACTCTTAGTAGATCTGGGCAAGATTACAAAGTAGCTCAGTAATTGAGCTCTGGAATTTTATATTATTATTACACAAGGGTGCTTTTCCTTGGGGGGTAATCTCTGTTTCAATCCGGTTATAAACGTATGGGCTTTTTGTGAGATTCGATCCCATTAAATTCCATAATAGGCAGAATAAGTAGAATGAAATAACCTATTGGATATTCATTGTTAGGGTTAAGCTGGGGCGGTGTATTTAGAAATCTAATTTTTAGGTTAAATTTCAAGGAAAAATGGAGAAAGGGCCATATTTAAGGGAATCTTGGTTTATCGCCCTATGTTTTTCTTGTTTTTGAATATAGAGGGACTCCATGGGTGCCCCGGTAGCAGAATCTGGACTACTAGTCCAGGTAAATGGGGGTTGGGTTCTCCTGGGAGGGAATAGGGGAGGTAGGGTTAGGCAGGATAAGGGAGGCTGCACGGGGTGGGGAGCATAGGGGTAAAAAAAGAAGAAAAAAAAATCCTCATTGGCCTATTAAACAGATAATAAAAAGGACATTTTTTGTCAGGTTGGCCATGTTTGAAGTGATTGTTCTGCGATTAATATGGTGGGAGATGCAGCATGTTAAGGGGTTGAAATTCAAACCATCATGAGTAACATTCAGTTTTTATCTTGGAATGTAAATGGCCTACGAGTAAAATCCAGAAGGGTGAAAATCTTGCAGTATCTTAAATATTCTCCTGCCCAGGTCATTATTCTCCAAGAGACTCATCTTCTGAAAGAAGAAATGTCTGAAATTTGTAGAAAGGCAAAATGGGTTGAACATCTTATTAGTTCCAGTCAGAGCGCCAATATCAGAGGGGTAGCTATTTTGGTCAAAAGGCAAGCCAAGGCTCGAATATTAAATTCTATGGTAGACCCAAGTAGAAGGTGGGTCATTGCCAAAATGTCCATCTTGGGTTCTTTGATGACAGTGGTGGGTTATTATGGCCCGAATCAAGATGACCCTACTGCACTGAAAGCCGTCTTTTCAAATTTATTAGAATTTCCAGAGCCTATCATAATGGCAGGCGATTTTAATATTGTTTTAAATCCCCTGCTAGATAAAGCTCCAAGTAGTAGAGCGAGCACATCATCTAAATCCCGAGCGTATCTTCAAACGATGATGGCGCAGACTGGACTGTGCGATGCTTGGAGGGAGAGATCGGGCTCTCAGTTAGGGGTGTCTTTCTATAATAATAAGTATCGGCATAAGTCCAGAATCGACTACATATTGGTTAGTCACGATTTGAGGGGTAAAATCAAGGGTTTGGGCTATTTGACCCCACACTTATCTGACCATGCAGCTGTATGGTTAGATCTAGCCCTAGAAGAGAAAGGACATCCCAAGACATGGACTTTTGATCGCTCTTTATTAAGCGATGAGTCTGAAGTTAAGTATATTTCACAGGAAACTGAGTTTTTCTTCACTACAAATGTAGGCTCCGCTGAGATTCCTATGGTATGGGATGCCTGGAAGGCCTTTATAAGAGGCACGGTGATGAGTAGGGTCAGTTATAAGAACAGGAGGTATAGGGAAGAGGTGGCTAAAGTAGAGTCCGAGATGAAGGCAGTGGAGACGAGTTTGAATAAGGAAAGTACCCCCATAATATGTCAAGAACATCAGGCGAAATTATTAAGCTTGAGGGATCAGTTAGACACCATTGTTCAATTAAGGAGTATTAAAAGATGGGAAGCTAGCAAGCTTGCCCACTTTGAATATGGGGAGGTGGCTAGTAAACTTTTAGCCTGGAAGATCAAAGCTGATAAGACACGAAACTTGATAAAAAGAATAGACAGAGAGGATCACAGTACCTCGGTGTTCACTGATGAAGAAATTGGAGATGCTTTTCTTGCCTTTTTTCAGGATCTGTATGATGAAGACAATGTGATCGATAAAACTAGCGCTAGGGAGTGGCTAATGGGTAGCAGGCTTGTCTCTCTGAACTCTTCCCAGCAAGAAAACTTGGAATTAGATATTTCACAGGAGGAGGTCAGAAAGGCAATTTTAGCCTGTAAAGGGGGTAAGGCTGCAGGACCGGATGGGCTGCCAGCCGAATTTTATAGATTTTTAGGAGAAGCAGTGATCCCGACCATGACCGCACTCTTTAATAAAATCTTAGTTGAAGGCGTTAAGCTTCCCGTTTCATGGGGGGAAGCCACCATTTCACTGATCCTGAAATCGGGGGGAAATCCAGCAGAATGTGGGTCTTATAGACCCATTTCGCTCTTAAACACAGACTATAAGGTCTTTACAAGCATTCTAGCCAACAGGTTGGGGTCAGTGGCTGGGGGATTACTCCATACTGATCAGAAGGGTTTTGTGAGGGGCAGGAATTTATCTGATCTCACTTATGAATTCATTGGCGCTATCGACCTGGCCTCAACTTTTTCGTTACCTTTGGCTGCAATGACACTCGACGCTACTAAAGCGTTCGACATGGTTAACTGGGTATATCTTTCGGCAGTGATGAATAGGTTTGGCTTTGGGGACAAATTTTGTCGTGTCATTCAACTCATCTATCAGGATCCCTCGGCTAGGCTCCTAGTCAATGGTAGATTGACTGATTCATTTAAAATTACCAGAGGAACAAGACAGGGCTGCCCCCTCTCCCCGCTCCTTTTTGATCTTTATATTGAACCATTTGCTCAGCGTTTGGGGGATGAGCCAGGTATTTTGCCTTTTAGGTTTGGGGAATGGGAGAGGAAGGTGGCACTCTATGCTGATGATGTTTTGATCCACTCCTCTGATCTGGAGACATCTTTTTCCCTGGTAATTAAGTTGGCACGAGACTTCGGGCGGGTTTCTGGATATGAGGTTAATGCCGGAAAGACAGAGATTATGGCGTGGAACCTACCTGAATGTCAGTACCAAGTTAAGCATGAAATGAGATACTTGGGGGTCAGGATTGTTCAAAACATTGATAAGATCTCAGGGACCAATTTGGCTAATGTTTCCAAAGAATGCCAGAGGCTCATGAAATCTTGGGCTCATCTCCCATTGACCATTTTGGGCAGGATTAATTTGATCAAGATGGCCATACTCCCAAAAATTACTTTTCTTTTTGACACCATACCTTTACATTTTGACAAGCGGGAGATTGATAAATTCCAACAGGCAATTAACTCATTTGTTTGGGCATATAGGGCCACGAGGATAGCTTGGAAGAAGCTCAGGCGCAGGAGGGAGAAGGGGGGTTTAACACTACCAGACCTGCAATATTATGCTTGGGCATTCCAGTTGACACATTCAAGAATGTTGCTAAAGACTCCAGATCAAATAGGGATGGGGGCCATGTTTTCTGCCATGTTAAAAGGAGGAAATCTCCCACAGGACGGATTTTTGTTTAAATATGGGGACCAGAAGTTCTTTAAAAAGATCAGACTGAAGGTTTTACAGGGGACGGCTCGTATGTGGGCTAGGATTAAACAATGTACTGGCCTAAACTACTTTTCAAGCATGGCCCCCCTGTGGGATTCTCCAGGAGCTCCTGATTGCTTAAAAGATAAACTAGCAACACCACTTAGGACAGCGGGATTGAAAGAGTGGAGGGATCTGGCTTCTGATGGCGCCCTAAAATCCTGGTCATCACTCTATGATAGACTAGAGGGAGGTATGTCTAGATTTAAATATCTGCAACTTCAGAGTTGGTTCCAGAATCTTAAAAAACCTATTGGTCTGGGGAATATCTTGGAGGAGCAATTAGTAACCAAGCCAATGGGGAGGAAGGAGGTCTCCTTTATTTATTGGGCCATTGAAGAAGCCATTGACGGAGCTTTCAAACTCGCTGACGAACAATGGGGAACTCTCATACCAAATGATCAACTGGAAGAGCTATGGCAAATTTCCTTCAATACTTTATATGCCACGGTAAAACCGGCTTGGTTAAGAAGGAATCACTATTTTACCATCCATAGGGCCTACTTATCCCCAGCACGACTCTCTAAAATAGCAAAGGGTCCCCCGGTTAACTGTAAGAAGTGTGGTTTGGTGGATGCTTCAGATGTCCATATGTTTAAAGACTGTCCCATGATAATTGAATATTGGGAGAGAATTGGTGCAACTATATCGGACATTCTGGAGCTTCCCGTTAACATCTCTCTCCCTTTGGTTATTTTTGGTATAGTTGGGGCAGTAACAGAGCCTGCCATGGGGTTCCTTTTTTACGCAATACTGCTAGCCAGGCGAGAAATCTGTAAGAAATGGGTAGAGGCTACACCGCCTACACACGCAGAATGGCTGTCCTCCTTATATAAAATCTCACAGATGGATTTGACCAGATTGCAGAGCAGCAAGAAAAGAGTAGTATGGGATTGTTTGGTGAAGTGGACCCAGTCGCACTGATTGTTTCAATAACAACTACCTGGTTCCTATGATTAAGCCTCCCGGATGCTCTCTGACTGTGTTGGGCCCCCTCCGAGGTCCTAATACTCTAACTGGCCAACAAAAACAGTCTCGGGTTATAGGATACCAGAAGAGAGCAAGATCAATCCCAATTAATAAGTGGGATCAGTGACAATATGTGGGAGAGTCTTTACCGGTAGGCGTGTGTTGTCCCACGGTTCCATCTTGACGCTTACGTCTCCTTATAGCTGAGTAACGGTAACAGATGTCCTACTGTTTTGTCAACTGTGGTCTGAGGCAAATGAGGAATAAAAAATAAAAAAAATAAAAAACATTACTGACACCACAGTGTAGAAAAAGGTATACGTTTATTTTAATAAGAAACTAACTAAATCTAAGCCTCTCTACCGTATGCTAAAGTCCTTACCTAACCTATAGTACACTACCTCATCCTAATTAGCCTTAGCACTACCCTAACAAACTCTGGGGCATATTAACAAGACCTGCGATAAAATTATCGCCGGTTTTTTAGCGGCAGGAAACTGCCGCTAAAACGGCGATAATGGGCTTGCTAATATGCGTTATGGAATTCCAATAGAAGCCCAGGTTAGATGTGCAGGACATCTAACCTGGGCTTCTATTGGAATTCTATAACGCATTTTAGCAAGCCCATTATCGCCGTTTTAGCGGCAGTTTCCTGCCGCTAAAACGGTGATAATTTTATCGCCGGTCTTGCTAATATGCCCCCTTATCTTAGCCTACACACTTAACAACAAATATTAAACATCAACCTCCCACCCCTTTTAAGGCACATATGAAGAAAGGACAAAGACAACTATACTTAAACATAGACTAACTACACATATATCCTAAATAAAAATACATATTTTTGGTTTAATTTTATTTATTTATTTATTTTTCTATTTTTATCCTTAACAACTACTAAAACATCAACCCCTAACCCAAACGAAAAGGAAAGTTAACATATGTCACTATCAACAATCTAGCCTACATTAAAACTCTATCTACACCTTCACACAAATCTAAGCCTACACTAACTATAACATTACACTACATGAAAAAACAATGCCCAACTATAACTTTATAAAAACAGGATTTGGGGGACGGGTCAAGGATAGGTCTGGGCGTAAAACTTTGTGGAATTCAGCAACTTTGCGTTCCTCAGAAAGCGCAAAGTTACCGATAGGCCCGGGTTGAGTTCGCGTAGCTGTGCTACGTGGAATTCGCAAAGTTGTAAAAAAACTCTGCCGCGCTCCACGGAGTTCCATGATCAGGCGGAGTTCCCTTGTCCAGCCCATTCACGTGATGTTTACGTCGTATGTCAACGCGGAGTGCGTTCTCGGGCAGAAACCTCACGCAAACTGCACCATGCAGTTCGCATGGGCATGGCCATCTTGTTTCTCACTCTCTTTATTGTGCTGGGGCCTGCTTTTTCATCCTTTCTCAATTTATTTAATCCTTGTCTTATAAAACTTTTTGCCCCTCATTTTTATTTATTATCATACCTATTTATTTTTTATCATATACCCTTTGTCTTTTTGGGAGTGTTTTGCGTTTTTTCTACTTTTTGGTGTGTTATTTTGTGAGTTTTGTACTTTTTTATTTTTTAGCTTTACTTCCTTATTTTTACCTTCCTTAGTTTTTTTCCCTGTTTCTATCTCTCTTCTCCCCCACCCCGCGCCATAGCAGAGCAGGATTAAAAAAAAATGGGCAGCAGCCACCTTTCTTGCGGGAGGCGGCGCCAGGAAGGGGTGCAGCCCTGTGCCTTGTTCTCAGAGGTGGAGGTGGCAGCGCAGGTCTTTTATGTCCAGCGCCACCTCCCCTCCACCCTGGCAGCGGGCGGCAGGCCTGGATCCGGATATGAACTCACGGAGCGCTGGCAGCATTGGGTGAGGGTGAGCCGGGCAGTGTACCGCTGCTGCTCTGGTCCAGCACACTAAGCAGCAGCTGTTGCACAAGTGGTCCGACGTCCTGTACTGAGACCAGGACCTGTTGGACCTGCTAGGAGTGGAAGTAGTGGCGCTCGGTGAGTAATTATTGATATTATTATTACTTGTGTTCTATGCTATTGCTAATATTTTTTCCCAAATAGCAAGCAGATTGCTCACACGCAGGTAAGCTAAGTTTACAAATATTATGAGATCATTATTCTAGACAGATGCTTGGCGCTACCTAATCATAATTGTTGGCGCTTGCTTGGGCTGATAATGCAAGAAGTAATGTAGAGACTCCTTTGTCATGTCACTAAGATAGTGGTAGTTAGTATTAATAATTTAGCGGCACATGTCCTTTCACTTCAGTTCTTAGAGCCTTTATTTTTTTGTAGCTCGCACAGTGTAAAGCAACCAATTTGGTGGATGCATGCGTCCATCTATGCATTTAAAGAAAAATGCAGACTTAGTGAATTGGCCGATCAAAGGGGGTTGAGATTGCGAATGAGATGAGAAGCAAACATCATTCTTTGCAATTTATTAGTAACTCTAAATTCTAGTTTGCTAAATTTGGAATAGGGCTATGTAGGTTTAGGAAATGGGGAATAGGATAGGATGATCCGCAATACTACTAGTTGATCTGATTTGGAAAAGTTCAATGTTATTGCGATTGCCTTTTCCTGCCAAAAATATTTTTGGAGAGATTATTTTATTTACCACCAATCTCTTTTTGTCTTTATGTCTTATATCAGCATTCAGTGACAAGAAGGGAGCTGAGGCAGGTGAGGGAGCTGCTGGAGGTGCCTCCCAAAGTTCCTTAGCCGATGGCTCTGCTAGCCCTAGTAAGTCCTCCTGTTGTTAACATTAATATTTATTTCCCTAACTTTTACTGCTCCTCATTTTGAATTATTATGTCTACCCGTTTCCTGATTTTTTTCCAAATCCTCTTCGATCTATCAGTTTCTAAATTCTTGTTATCCCTGTATTATCCTATTTACTTATTTTCTATATTTCACGTCTCTGTACTTTACTTCGAACTATCTCTGTACGAGTCTATCTGTAGCTTCCTTTCTTTTGCTTTGTCAGTCAGCTTTACCTCGCCCCTTATATATTTTGTGGACTGACTAGTGGTGGCACTGTAAGACTCAGAAAACCCATTGGCCACGTACTACTACCCTGCCGTGAAGATTGCATGCCCAAGTAAAGTATTTTACGCATGTTTGTTGAGATGAGAAGGCTTTCTTTTGCTTGCTTATACTTAATCAGTAAAATGAGAGAGTGACCATGGTTACATTAGACACCCCAAAGTTGTATACTAGCTAGGCCTAGTATTAGCAGCAGTTGATGATGACCGTGCATCATGGCTGGACGGAAGTATGAGGAGGACATCTCCATTGCATTTGCCCACCGAGACCATATGTCCAGTTGTCCACTCTTTTATTTCTTTTCAAAAACTGAGATTCATAAATAGCTCTGCCACTACACTACAGTTTGTCTTGAGGATTTTCAAAAATTGCCACCAACAAAATGCCCAACCTGATATTTTTGATAGAAGATACTGTAACCAAATTGTAGTGATGCGTGTGGTTGTATTTTGGTATGAAACAAATTAATAGGGGGAGGCGTATCTGGCATCTAAAAAATGTGTAATGTTTTTCCTAGCTGCACCGACCACCAGTGCCGGGCCGCCAGCGGCTGCACCAGACAGTTAGCAGATGCGGCAGCGGTACAAGGGGGTAAGCCAGCAGGAGTGGCGGGCTGTGGTAAGTCATATTGCTTGATTATTGACAAATAATTATATGCTCACTGCAAGGGTGTACTGTTGACTTGTGAGCAATTGAACACAACCCTCTTTGGCAGATACAGCGGGAGTTGAGTAATGGTTTTTTCTATCCGCAACTCAGGAGACAAAGTTTCATAAAGACCTTTAACTATGATGGGTTGATGGAAAAGGGATAGAAGGATGGAAGGAGGAAAGATAGGTGACGTAATATGATTGGAAGAGAAGGATGCGTGGGTGAAAGGATGCATATAGGTGGCTGATAGGATGCATGGGTGGGTGAAGGATGGATGAGGGTGTACAGGTGAAAGTATGCCTGCCTGGGTGGGTGAAAGTATATGGGTGAAAGGATGCCTGCCTGGGTGGGTGAAAGGAATCCTTGGGTGGGTTAGATGGGTGAAAGGATGCATGGGTGGGTAAATGTATGTTGGTGAAAGGTTCGTTGAGACTGAGAGCCATGTTTGGATGGATGGATATATGGATGGAAGGTATGGTGAAGACTGACTTGAGAGAATGTAAAACTTAAACGGTGAGTAGCAAAGCCAAGGGTGAAGAACAATAATACTAGAAGAACAATGCAATGATGAATGGAAAAATCCTTGGAATGAAGAAGAAACAAGGGACTAGGGTGCTCCTCTGGAGTTCTTTTCACCTTTACTTGCTTGGAAGGGTTTTATCAAGGTTTTGATTCAAAAGGTTGAGGTGGTATCTCAGACGACTCCCTTGACGCACAGTAGTTTTCAAGCGCGACATATATTATGTATATTCCTACCTATCATCCATCATGAATTACCTCCCTCCCTCCTTACCCATGGCATTTCGCCAGTGACACCCACGGTGACCTACCAGCTGCATGATTACATCGGCGGCACAGATTTTTTGGCTGTGCAATGTGCGTCGGCCTCAGTTAATGTGTAGGCCCATTTACAAATTTCATGGCAATGCGAAAAAGAGTTATGCTTCCCTTCACTCCCAGTGCCCACTCAGTCACTTCCTAGTACATAACTCCTTTCCTAAGTTCCTTCTGTCCCAGCTTTCCATAAAATTTGAAAACAAAACATTCTTTGAATGCACCACATTCCTCTGGCCAAGTGATATAGTGTATTATGGCTTCCATAATGGATTACGTCTGTTGAACTTTTTGCCTTTCAACATTTGGCGAACAAAGTGACTCACTACTATCAAAAGCTTAGCCACTTGATGATGATGATGATCAGTGAAACATCTACCTACCCAGCCTAACCCCTCTAACTTACCCGCAGTAGAGTAAGTTAATAATTCTTTTCCTTACTGCCAAGCAAACCTATTTTGTTGGAAAAAGTAATGTCAAAGTGTGGTGATGGAGGGTGAGGCCAGGGAGTAAAGTAGGACTAAGAGTAAGTGCCTTTGCATTTTGCAGATGGGATAGTCTGTGACGAACGTGCCAAATACAATATGCTGTTCCTTAATCCGTTCCCTGTGCTGTAATGCATTGCTTTTCCCACCATCAACTTACGGCAGGAAGGTAAAGAAAGCAGATCAGCGATGGAGACTGAGAGAGGAAGTTCTATGGTTGTTGGCCCAGGTCTAGTAGTCAGGGAAGTAAAGCTCATCCTCAAACTCTGGTGGTTCGCCCAGAAGTAGGTCATCTAACACACTACTTCCATGACCTGAGTCTCCCTCATCCTCCTCCTGTCATACTTCAGGTATGGAGTACTCTAGGTGTATAAAGGCTGATTCATTTTAATCATAGTTAATCTCTGCACGTTTTGGAGTGAGAGACTGGTCCTTCTCACTGTGACAACAGCACCAGCAGCACTGAAAACACGCTCATCAGATACACTGGATACCAGGCAAGCCAGATAGTTCATTTCCAGCCTGCTGAGCACTGGCCATTGGTGCCTCTTCCCATATCAATATACCAATGGGTTTTGATCAAGGTAGACCTCTGTTGGGTAGGTCCAGTGCTTGCGAGTTTGATCAGCTCAATACCGATAGTTACATGCAGCCACTTTTTTTTTGATTTTCGTTTGTTGTAAAATTGCCCTCACCTAATGGTTCATACACCATGCATAAATGAATGAGTGCAAAAAGGGCAATTCTTTTCTTCTCTCTTGCGCTGCTTCTCAGTCTTCTCTGCGCACTCCTTACGAAGTTTAACTTCTTTCTTTTTCCTTGATTCTACAATATCATTTTTGTTTTTCAATCCGCAGGCCCTCTTACCTTGCACCAAACTGGAAAATCAACATATTACTCATGCTTATCTTACCAGACCGCATCCGCCAGGCACCCAAGATTGACGGACAGTCCAAGAGGAATGCAGATGCAACTCCCAATTTGGCAATACAGTATCATTTTTTTCTTTTAGTAATCATTAGAACTTTGTGTGTTGTTCACTTGATTCCTACAGATAATTTAATTTGTAATTTATTTTCCTATCTTTCAAAACACTGTGTCACAGAACATTTAGATATATAATGTAACTTAGGTCTCTCTGGGGTCAGACGGACAATTTGGTTTGGTTTACCTTTACTCATCATCCCTTCGTTTCTTTTTCCTCCCTTAACAGATTTATGATGGTCAGCTGCTCATTGCCAAGATGAATGTTGTCTTTGTGTAGTGTTTGTCCCCGTCAAACTTTTCTCCAAATCCCCCTTCCCATCCATTCATCAAACCCCTAGCATTCTTCCCCTGGGCTGTGTGATTTATTGAGGTCTAACTTAATAATTTACACCATTAATTGATTACACACTTGGGGGGGCGAATGTGGTGAAAGCAACATCAACACAATGCAGAATGAGGATCTTCATCTCTAAGTATAGCCCACACTGGCCATATTTATTATTTACCCACCCATGCATAAAAACAGTGTTCGATATTTTCAGAGAAACTTCATTGCCAGCATCATCATTCAGGCACTGTATTGCGTCAAAGCTTACCCTTGTCCACTCGTAGTTCGAGTCCACTTGATTTTGTAACTTTTACTAGCTCATTATTGTTCTGAATAATTCAATTTAGCATTGATTATCATATTTTCTCTATTGACTCTCTTCTTGTGTACTAGTAGTCTAGTCTAGTGACTGTCTCAATTTTTTTTAAAGCTTTCATATAATAATGGCATTAACTCCTTTTTTATTTCAATTTAGTTAGTTCACTGTGATTTATAGTCCTTATCCTACAGTTTGAGTTTGCTTAGGAGGGAGTGGGACCTCGCTTCTGATGCCTTCACTGTTAGTGCCCTAGCATGTTACTACTACCACCACCATGGCACCTTGGGAAACCATGCAGCCCTTGCTTCATCTAATCAGGTAAGAGAACTGTAGTTGATTGTTGAACTGCAATCTACATACACTAGAAATTGACATCTCCCCACTCGAGTCCTTAGGGGTAAATATAGTTGCAGACTGCAGAGACTAGGAGGAGAGACTAGTAGGACAAGGGTGGGTACTGCAAAGATATGTTGTTGTTACACTATCAGCAGATTTTAAAAACGGGCTGCGGCAAAGGCAGAAGAGCGAAGTAAAACAGTAACACCCCAAAAAAGATTTAAATCATAATGTAAAACTATAAAAAATGTATTCACCTAACAATAAAAACTAAACCCACAACTTGCCCACCCCTTTCCCTGTCCCCAACCAATGTCCCAGGTAGTGTCCAAAGTAAAGTCTAAAAACAAAATTGTCCATAAAGACAATACAAAAAGTGCCCCAACTCCTACATTTCCACCCTCTCCCCACAACAAGTCCCACCCACCAAATAAAGGATTAAAAAAGGGGCAGAAGAGGGCCCTAACGGTGAGCTATGAGCTTCTTATGGTGTTCATGTGCCTCTCCATCAGTTCCTCCTGCCTGGCTCCCATGCGCGCCAGCCTCTGCATGATGCAGCATTGAAATGCATGGAAATAGGGGGGAGCGGCAGTGATGGAATGGTGGTGGGCAGCTGCCATGGGACTGCAGCGACAGTGTACTGGAGGCACTGGGGCCTGGCTTGGGCCACGGGCATCTGCAGCTGCTTCTACGCCTCCTCCAGGACCACCAGCCGCTGGTATTTTGCCCTGATGGCCAGTGTCCGGGCTGCTATCCCCTGCCTGTTAGGAGTCGAATCAGCTGGAGTAGCTATATCAAGAAAGAAAAAAGACAAATTATAAACAATGTTCTTAGCGAAACACATAACATGGTGGTAACTAAGTGGTACAGTAGCAGTACATTTGCTGGTATCCTCGGGCCATTCCCTTTTGATATGATTAGGGTTTCAGACATTATGCACTATGGAGTACACAAGTATTTTTCTCTCTCTTGTTGAGCTAAATTAATGGAGACATGCTAGCTCAGCTGGCACCCTAGACATGCTCGCTTTACTTTGCTACTGTCTGCAGGTGGGGCAGCTGTACTAGACAAATATCTTATTCCTATCATGGACTTTCTCTGTGAAATGTCTTCGCCGCACTCACCTTCAATTCTTGCTGAGGGAAAGCTCCCGCCCTGTTCCGCCACAGCTGCTGTGTCGATCGAGCGGAGGGCGCTGCAACGCTGACCTCACTTCCGGCAGGCTAGAAGGTGGGCACCTACTTCCGGCGAGTAGCGCTCTAGCCTTCCCGTCATACCACACTATTTCAGGGCACAATGGTGCGGCTGCGCAGTGGACGCGCGCAGCGGGCGCACTGCTGGCGCGCCAAAGGCAAGACCGTCTGCGCCCGTCTGCGCCCGTCTGCGCCTGTCTGCGCGCATCCGTGCCTGGACCGGCCTAGGGCCAGAAACCCTGGTCCATCAACACTCGAGTCCCGGAGGTATACAAGTAAGGAACTGCTAGACCTCGTAAACGCCAAAACGAGCTGCTGCATCCTGAGTCTGAGTGAAGATAAATCAGTCTGTCCATGTGGTTTCTCACTCCCATTGCAACAGACGATCAGGGCGTTCCAACCTACCTCGATTTTTCAGAGTGTTAAATCATTAAAACACTCGGGTATGATCGAAGCACGTTGTGGCCTCACTAATGCCAGGTCCCTTGCCAAACACAAGTATGAAATAGCAGACATGATATCCATTCATTAATTAGACGTGCTTTTCATCATGGAAACATGGGCTGATGCAGCCTCGGACCCAGACTTTGTAACAGCGGCCCCTAGGGGATTTTGGTCTTTTAGAGTAGACAGGCCTACCAAAAGAGGGGGCGGAGTGGCTGTTATCTTTAGGGAGCAGTTTGAAGCTAATTTCTCCCCAGCCTCCACTCCTTTCTATGAAGCCCTCCATTTTGTAATTGAACTAAATGCTAGAAAAACCTTTAGAGGTATTCTACTCTATCGCCCCCTGGCGCTAGAAGTACCTTCATTCATAATCTAGATGCACTTATGGAACCCATTCTAGCCAGTAATGAATTTACAATCTTGGGCAATTTTAATGTTTACCTAGAGGATATTGGGGACAAGGAGACTGTATCCTTGTTAGAGACTCTAGGGGCTCTGGGCCTATCTCAGACGGTGCAAACACCTACCCATGAGGCAGGACATACACTTGACGGCATTTTTACTTCTGTACAGGGACTTATAATAAAAGAGACTCTCCCGTTGACATGGACAGACCACTCTTTAATCAGGTTTGATTTTTTAGTCCCAAAAGCCCAGTTGGGAGGGATGACAAAAACCCATTCACTCACCTATACGGCCTGGAACAAGGTGGACAAAATCATTCTCCAAACGTATTTGGATAGAACGCGCCCACTGCTAAATGTTCCCCCAGAATTAGCAGTCACTAAATATACGGACTGGCTAAACGAGGCCATTAAGGCCACGGTACCCACTGGGAAAACCTCAGGGAATCGGAACTCGCCTTCGGCCCCCTGGTTTACTGATGCCCTGCGAAAAGAAAAACAAAAGTGCCGCAGACTCGAAAGAAGCTGGAGAGTTAAATATGACATAGAGGGCAAAGATATATATAAATCCACTCTAACTCAATATAAAAATCTGCTGATGTCAGAAAAAAAGGACTTTTTTACCAAACAGATTGAGAGAGCCAAAAATACCTCAAAAGAACTGTTTGTGGTAGTAGAGAAACTGTCGTTTCTACCTAAGAATAAAGGAATCAAGAGCGATCAAAGTTTCAGTGATACGATCGCAATAGCTTTCAAAGACAAAGTCAAGGATATTTATGATGCTTTTGAAGCCACCCCCTATCGCACCCCACTAAATCGCTTTTAAACCCCGAACCTAAGGGAAATAGTTTTCAATGCTTCTCTCAGATTTCCCCTGAGGTAGTGGAAAAACACATTAGAGAAATTAAATCTGGGTCCCCACTTGACCCCTGCCCACCCGCATTTCTGAAAGATATAGCAGAGGTGGTGAGCACTGAGCTCACAGAAATTTTCAATAATATGTTCATCTCGGGCAATTTCCCATCCCTATGGAAAGACTCCTCCATACTTCCACTGTTAAAAAAACCTAATTTGGATGTGTCTAATCCTAATAATTACCGCCCGATAGCTCGGCTGCCACTTCCAGCCAAAATAGTAGAAAAAATCATGAACAAACAGTTAGCCCAATACATCCAGGAAAACGAATTACTTGATCACTTCCAGTTTGGTTTTTTGACACGAGCATAGTACCGAAACTGCATTAATTAAGGCCACCGAGGAGATCAGGACTGTGATGGACAGAGGGGGCACGGCCAACCTTGTTCTCCTCGATTTGTCGGCCACGTTCGATACTGTGGATCACAATCTTCTGCAGCAGCGGCTGGAAATGCTGGGGGTCAAGGGAGCAGCACTGGCCTTGCTTTCCTCCTTTCTGAAGGAAAGGAGACAAACAGTGACATTGGACAAGTATAAATCGGATCCCTACGTCCTCCCAAGTGGAGTTCCACAGGGCTCATCTCTAAGTCCATCCCTTTTTAACGTGTACGTATCTGAACTCCCCCTTTGATCCGAGAGTTCGGTTTTAGTCTCACGTCTTACGCCGATGACACTCAGATAGTGGTGGCAGCGTATAAACATCAAGCCTCCCCACACTACAGTTTCAGAACTGTATGAGGGAAATAAATAGATGGATGGGAAAACACTGTCTTAAGCTTAATTCTGAGAAGACCGAGGTAGTAGTCTTTGGCAACCTGCAACCCAGATGGGACAATCTCTGGTGGCCTGTGGAGATGGGTGAACTGCCAAAACCAGCTGAAAAGGCAAAAAATCTGGGAGTTTTGATTGATAATAAATTAGCACTATCTTACCAGACCAATGCCATCGTCTCTGCCTCCCACTTTCTGATAATGAAACTCAAAAAGATCCTACCTTACATCCCCACTGACTCTAGAAAGACGGTTGTAACCACACTAATTCAGTCAAAATTGGATTACTGTAATGGGCTCTGTCTGAGTATGCAGAAGCAATATCAAAAAAAGCTCCAGACAGTTCAAAATGCAGCTGCCAGACTTCTGCTGAATGTTCCTAAGCACGAATCAGTAGCCAAGGAAATTCGTAGACTCCACTGGCTTCCGGTGGCACAAAAAATTAAATTCAAGTCATTATGCCTAGCATACAAGGCATTGAGCAACACAGGACCACTATTTCCTAGAAATCTCTTTGCCTGGTATGAACCGACCAGACAGTTACGTTCCACAGGTGCTAGACTTATGAAAGTTCCGAGAATACGGTCCTGAAGCTCGGGCGGCCGAAGTTTCTCGTATGGCAACGCAAAACTCTGGAACACACTCCCAATGGAGCTCAGAAGCGCGAGCTCCCTCACCATCTTTAGAAAAGGGCTAAAAACTTGGCTATTCCAGATCTAGACGCTTAGGCTGGGCTTATCGCAATCCTGGCGCCAAGACACCTCCGGGTATTCGCGCACTCAATAAATCTTCCTAACATTAACATTTCAATTTCACCCTGGCTACAAGGCAGATGATAGATTTGTTGGCAGTAAGGAAAAGAATTAATAACTTACTCTATTGCGGGTAAGTTAGAGGGATTAGGCTGGGTAGATAGACGTTTCACTGATCATCATCATCAAGTGCCTAAGCTTTTGATAGTAGTGAGTCACTTTATTCGGCAAATGTTGAAAGGGAAAAATTTGAGCAGACGTAATCTGCTATGGAAGCCATAATAAAATATATCAATTGGCCAGAGGAATGTGGCTCATGCAAAGAATGTTTTTGTTCAAATTTATTGAAGACTCGGACAGAAGTACCTTAGGAAAGGTGTTATGTACTGGGAAGTAACTGAGTGGGCACTGGGATTTTTCACATTGCCATGAAATTTGTAAAAGGCCTACATATTAACTGAGGTAGACGCACATTGCACAGATAAACAATGCAGTGCCGCCGATGTAACCATGCAGCAGTTAGGTCACCATGGGTGTCACTGGCGAAATGCCATGGGTAAGGAAGAAGGGAGTTGAATGATGATGGGTAGGTAGGTAGAAATATACATAATATATGTCGCGCTTGAAAACTACTGTGAGTCAAGGGAGTAGTCTGAAATACCACCTCAACCCTTTGAATCAAAACCTTGATAAAACTATTCCAAGCAAGTAAAGGTGAGAAGAACGCCACTTCAGAGAAGCACCATAGTCCCTTGTTTCTTCTTCATTCCAAGGATTTTTCCATTCATCATTGCATTGTTCTTCTAGTATTATTATTCTTCACCCTTGGCTTTACTACTCACTGTTCAAGTTTTACATTCTCTCAATCGAGTTTTCACCATTGAAAACCATCTATCCATATATCCATCCATCCAAACATGGCTCTCAGTCTCAACAAACCTTTCACCAACATACATTTATCCACCCATGCATCCTTTCACCCATCAAACCCACCTGAAGATTCCTTTCACCCCCCAAGCAGGCATCCTTTCACCCATAAACTTTCACCCACCAAGGCAGGCATCCTTTCACCCATATACCCTCATCCACCCTTCAGCCACCCATGCATCCTATCAGCCACCTATATGCATCCTTTCACCCATGCATCCTTCTCTTTCTCCTTCCATCCTTCTTTCCCATTTCCATCAACCCATCATAGTTAAAAGTCTTTATGAAACTTTGTCTGCTGAGTTGCAGATAGAAGAGGTCATAACTCAACTCCTGCTGTAACTGCTAAAGAGGGGTATGTTCAACTGTGCACAAGTAAACAGTACACCCTTGCAGTGAGTATATAATTAATTGTCAATAAGCAAGCAATATGACTTACCATTGCCCGGTACTTCCTCTGGCTCACCCCCTTGTAGCGCTGCCGCATCTGCTGACAGGCTAGCGCCTTCACTGCTGGCCCCGGCAGTGGTGATCGGTGCTGCTAGAAAAACATTATACATTTTTTAGTTGCCAGATACGCCTCCCCCTATTAATATTGTTTATAGCAAAATACAACCACACACATCACTACAATTTAGTGTGATGGAGTGGCAGAACTATTGATGAATCTGAGTTTTCGAAAAGAAATAAAAGAGTGAACAACTGGACACATGGTCTTGGTTGGCAAATGCAATGGAGATGTCCTCCTCATACTTCCTTCCAGCCATGGTGCACAGTCATCACCAACTGCTGCTAATACTAGGCCTAGCTAATACACAACTTTGGGGTGTGAAGCGTGACCATGGCCACTCTCTCCTTTTGCTGATTGAGCATGAGCAAGTAAAAGAAAGTCTTCTCATCTCAACAAACATGCAGAGAATACCTTACTTGGGCATGCAACCTTCACGGCAGAGTAGTAGTACATGACAAATGGGTTCTCTGAGTCTTACAGTACCACCACTAGGCAGTCCACAAAATAATTAAGGGGAGAGGGAAAGCTGACTGACAAAGAAGAAGAAAGAAAGCTACAGACAGACTCGTACAGAGATAGTTTGAAGTAAAGTACAGAAACTCTAATTATAGATAATAAGTAAATAGGATAATGCAGGGATAACAAGAATTTAGAAACAGATAGATCAAAGAGGATTTATAAAAAAATTAGGAAACGGTTAGTAAAAATAATTCAAAAGAGGAGCGGTAAAAGTTAGGGAAACGAATATTAATGTTAACAACAGGATGGCTTACCGGGGCCAGCAGAGCCATCGGCAGAAGGAACTTTGGGAGCCACCTACAGCAGCTCCCTCACCCGCCTCAGCCCCCTTCTTACCCCTAGATGCTGATGTAAGACATAAAGACAAAAAAAGATTGGTGGCAAATAAAATAATCTCTCCAAAGTTATTTTTAGGCAGGAAAAGGCAATCGCAATAACATTGAACTTTCCTAAATCAGATTGACTAGCAGTATCGTGGACCATCCTAGCCTATTCCAAATTTCCTAAACCTACCTAGGCCTATTCCAAATTTAGCAAACTAGATTTTGGAATTACTAATAAATTGCAACAAATTATGTTTGCTTCTCATCTCATTCGCAATCTCAACCCCCTTTTTTGGGCCAATTCACTAAGGGGCCTATTAGGATGGCGGGCGGACTTTCGTCCGGCCGCCACCCTAGCGGTGCTGGGACCAGCCACCAGTGGTGCGGCGGTCCCGCACCGGCGATTAGGATGCCACCGCCACCGTGGCGGTGGCATCCTCCATTCCCAGCATTGTGGCGGGCTGTGCTCACAGCACCGCCCGCCACAATGCTGGGAATGCACTGTGTGCATTGTCATGCACAAGGTGACAGGCACCGCGAGGTGCCTGCCACCATGTCCATGACAATGCAGGGGGGTACCATAGGTACCCCCCATGTGCACCCCCCACCGCCCCCCAATACCCTGGGGGCCCGCAACGGGCCCCCGAAAGCAAACTCCGCCTGGCTTTCCATGGCGGGGTCTCCACCATGGAAAGCCCTGCACCGCTGCCCATTCTAATATGGATGGCGGTGTCTAGCAGACACCGCCACCATATCCAGCCCCTTTTCCGCACGGTCGACTGGTCGACCGGCGGAAAACCGGCGGACGGTCTTTCCGTCCGACTGGGTCCCCACCGCCATACTAATATGGGGTGGGGAAATGTTAGGCGGGCGGTGGAAAATAGCGGGCGGATCGCCACCGCCATATGGGTGGTGGTGATCCGCCCGCTATCCTAATGACCCCCTAAGTCTGCATTTCTCGTTATAAGCATAGATGGACGCATGCTTACACCAAATTGTTTGCTTGACACTGTACGAGCTACAAAAAAATAAAGGCTCTAATAACTGAAGTGAGAGTACGCTCACCGCTAAATTGCTAATACTAACTACCACTATCTTAGTGATAGAACAAAGTAGTCTCTGCATTACTTCTTACATAATCAGCCCAAGCGAGCATCACAAATTACGATTAGGTTGCTCTGAGCACCTGTCTAGAATAACAATCACATAATATTTGTAAATTTAACTTACCTGTGTGTGAGCAGCATGCTTGCTATTTGGAGAATAAAATATTGGCAATAGCATAGAACACAAGTGATAATAATATTAATAATTACTCATCGAGCCCCGCGACCTCCACTCCTACCAGGTCCAGCAGGTCCTGGTCACCGTACCACCGGTGCATTAGCTGCTGCTCGGTGCACCGGATTCGAGAGCAGCGGTACACTGCCCGGCGCACCCTTGCCCAATGCTGCCGGCGCTCCGTACCCAGACCCAGGCCTGCCTGCTGCTTCTAGGGTGGATGGGAGGTGGCGCTGGACATAAAAGACCAGCGCTGCCACCTCCACTCTTAAAACCCAGGCACAGGGCTGCACCCCTTCCTGGCGCCGCCTTCCGCAAGGAAGGCGGCTGCTGCCCTTTTTTTGGCACCCTGCTCTGCCATAGCGCAGGGGGGGAGAGAAAGAAAAAAAGAAACCAAAAAAGGACTAAGGAAGGTAAAAAAAGGAAGTAAAGCGAAAAAATATAAAAGTACAAAACTCTCAAATAAACACACCAAAAAGTAGAACAAAAGTAAAATACACACTCACAAAAACAAAAGGCAAGATAATAAATCAAAATAAGGGGAAAAAAGTTTTATAAGATAAGAATTAAGTAGATTAAGAAAGGATTAAAAAGTAGGCCCCAGCACCATAAACAGAGCGACAAAGAAGATGGCCGCGCCCATGTGAACTGTGTGGTGCTGTTTGCGGGGACGTATGGCGTAAACGTCATGCGAACGGGTGGGACAAGGGATCACGGAACTCCACGTAGCGCGACAGAGTTTTTTATGACTACAGGTGAAGCATTCACAATGGGAGGCCCAGTGCTCCCTTTATGTCCTCCAAATGTGCGAAGACCTGGTCCATTTTATGCTCCAACGTTGCTATCCTTAAATATAAATTGGAGAGCTCCCTCCTGTCCTCCCTGCTGATGGCTGATGGCAGTGCTGGTGGGGCAGGTGGTGCTGGTGCAGCAGGTGGGGCAGGTGCAGCAGGTGCGTAAGCTGGAGCTGGTGTGGCAGATGTTGCAGATGTGGCTTTTGGAGCAGTTGCTGCAGCTGCAGCAGGTGTGACAGGTGGTGCAGGGTGTTGTGTACCAGAGGTGCTTGGCACAGGATCTGTAATGGCTTGCTGGCTTACAGTGGCAGACTCCGTTGCTCTGACTTTGGCAGCTCTTGGGGCACCTTGGGGGAAACTGTGCCATCTGCCAGCTGCATTTTCCTCTTCATACTATCGCTGCATAGCCCGGTACCCCTTGGCCATCCTCTTGACATGGTGATACATGTCCTTACAGAGCTTGAAGGCTTTGGCTGCCTCAGGTGTCATGTTGTCTATAAGAAAAAACATCACATGACAAGATGTAAGAAACTGGACAAACAAAAATGGGTAACAAGGCCAGCACATCTCAAGTTTACAACAACAGAAAGGTAACAGTCTGTTACAACTTTTTACAACTTGAAGCTTGGGTGGAACCACTCAGATGTGTAGTCTATGTCAACTCTTAACATCAAAATCAGACCCTTAGGGTAATGAACGGAATAGGTCATAGCAATGGCAGAGGTCTACAGCATCAGTGGATGGTCTCCTAAGTGAAATAATGACATAAACATATACTTAGATTGGGTCTACCAGGGGATCTTACATAAGGAGACTGATTTACAGGCCCCTTGTGCCCCCAGGTCATAACATTTACGCATACTGATAGAACGCACAGTGTGTTCTAGGGGCATACAACTAAGCCCCAAAGTGTTTCAACTGTACAAAAGTCACTCATCTGCCAACTACAATGCATTACATAGTCTGATTTGTCTCCACAGCTACATATCCAGGGTTCATTATGTACTCATCTATTTGAAGCATGTGAGTACGTGTATGTCACAAGGCAGCTTGCCTTCCCACTTTGCTAAAAAAAAACTGTGCACCTGGGAAGTAAGACAGGGTGCAATATACAACAATACAAATCTCAATGCCAGCCAGTTGTAGGTCTGGGGTGGACCAGTCATCCAATGATCAGATAGACGACAGGTCCCAACATGTGTCTGAGACATGCTCATTGTATCAATCACTGTCACTGACAAGTGTAGCTGTAATTCTCTGATCCTCAGTGATCCCCACATCCTCCCAATGTGTACATGGCACCCCAGTCCGGTCATGGACATCACCAACATGCCTTTTTATATTTTGTTGCCTGTATCTACACTGTGAAACACAGATGAAGAGACAGATGTCAGATAGACCTGTGGCACATATGTACAAGGTGATAGTGCTACAGGAACTTAACAAGGCTACCATACTCCCTGAGTCACAATGGTCTACACCATGTGTAGTAAATAATGTCTAGCCATCCACTGTGGACAAATGCTGCCATGTACACATGCTACACTACCAAGCAGCCATATTTGCATAGGGGTTAGCAATGGATGTTGCTGTTGACTTCACAACACCACACCCATTGCAGGTACATGGTGCAACAAGTAAACACAGAATCCAGATTTGTAGCTGCACCATCAGGTTACAGCATCATTTGTAATGTTAAAGGATGGGCCAAATGGGTGACATGGTACTGAATATCTGTGTGCAGACATATGCAGGGGCATCTTTTCAGCTGAATGGTGGAGCGCGGTGTCATGCCAAAATTGATGATGATGTGCTCCAACATTCGGAAAATGCGTGGAAGTAAGGAATTTACAGTAATACTGGGCACCGTCCATTTTTCCAAGCACCGGTGCCATATTTGGGTGCCTATGTTGGCACTTGGCAGCTAAATATGGCACCGGTTCTTGGGAAAATGCAGGGGTGCCCCGTAGCATAGTACATACGGGGCATCCCTGCGTTCAGAAAATATTGGAGTGCAGCGCAGCAGATTTTGCTTCAGCTCCACGCTCCAACATCTTCTCATGAATATGCCTCATTGTGGGTGAAGTATTATGCATGTTATGCACACACAGTGTGGGATCAATACTCTCCAGGACAGAGCCATTACAAACACACATTTGGGGATCAAACATACATGGACTAAGGCACTCACCAGTGGCATGGGGGTCCTTGAAGGCATGATGTTCCCTAGAGTCAACAATGGGCGTCCAGCTGCAAAACAGGAAATAGGAGTAATGATCAGTCATCATGTGGCAGATGTATAATGTGTCATCACAAATTAGCTGACTACAACATCTAGTAATTTCAAACATGTGTTGGTTCATGTTGCTTAGAGGAAGGGGTAAGAAATGACAGACTCACACCCAACGCATGTTCAATGCAGGTTGTGTTGTACATGACAATCCTGGGACAATATGTGCTTCTCTTAAGACTACAATTTAAGAGTAGTAGTCACATCATTCATCACTGAATCTCCTAGTGCCAGCTGAGTGTCAAAAAGACACCTAACCTACATCACTTGTATTTCAATCACTTCAAGGTGTTGCTGTTTTCCAACTCACCAGCACATCAGATTCTGAGACATCAGTCTACCATTGTACTCACATACTTTGGTGCATATTAACTATCTCCACATTGCCAACAGAGCAACAATTTTTGATGGTCGGGTGGCGATGCGTCATGTTCAATATTTACAAGGTGGCAAAGTGCCACCTAGCGTGGCTTGGGCCACCTTGTAAATATGGCCCTTACCACTACAGTCCGCTACAGCCAAGTGGCGAGCAATAGGTGTTCGGGTGGGCAAACAAACACAACCCCCTTTGCTTTTGATGCTGCCCCAGATTTGTAAGTCTTTGGCAACCCCAAATCTAACAACTCCAAGAAGGAGGTATTTGGGTGGCCATACAAGGGCAAATGTTTACATTTCTCCACGTTTTGTGCTCTACCTATGTGTACTTCATTCTGCAGCACACATAGAAGCATAAAATCACAGTGACATATTGTTTTTGTGCAGGAAGGTATTCCTTCTTACACAAAAACAATCGCCTGCAGTGTAGGCACCCTCTGAACATGGCAGCAGTGTGCCTGCGCAGGTGCTAGGCAAGTAACTAAACACAAGCCGTATGGGATGCACATGAATGTATCTTCTCTGATATCCATACAGTGCATCCCTGTGCTGTAAAAATGTCGGGCTGCTGCACTGGCAAATTGGGAACAACTCCCCAGTCTATGGCTTTGAGTGCATATGCCCCTATGTTCAGTATGACATGACACAACACATTGCACATGTCTATTAGCCACAGTAGACATGGAGTCCTCAGGCTGTTTCCGAACAGATATATCAACATTGTAATAAGTTGTATACATGGGACACTCAGTGTGAGGGCAGAAACATTTTATCTATACTTATCACCTTGTCTACCAACGATGAGGCCCAGGTTGTCCAGGAGGTCGTCCTCCCGCCCAACGCAATCCTGCCAGCGATGTTTGAGTTGGTGGGCCGTACTGTCCAGACCAAAGATGTGCAGCATATGCCTCCTGATATGGTCCCAGCAGACTTTCCGGACCTTGACAGTGTACCCCTCCAACACTCGTTCCCCACTCTCAACCATCCTGGGGAGGTAAAAGTTGACCAGCTGGAGGAATTCCCCAAATGCATCTTCTGACATCTGCACCTCCCTTCCTTCACCTATATCTTCCCCCACAGTCCTACGCACTCTAATAAATTAAAACCGACTCCAAACTTACACTAACTAACCACTAAAAAAATATACACCCAGTAGACAGTCACCCGACAATACAAGAGTACAAACGCAAAGAACAGGAAACTTATGCGACACAGGACTTGACAGGGACAGGTGGGACAGCAGACTATACACCACAACTACACTCTAACCACACACAATCAACAATAACCCCCAGACACAATCACAATTCTCAAAGGACACTAACAGTGTGAGGAAAAGTGAAAGTGAAAATGAACAGCACAATTGCTGGGTACAGGATGCATGCTTACATCACTTCCTGTTCGTTTGCGGCCCGTTTTTTGAGTTTGCATGAATTGTTTGCCGCTAATGGTCTAGAGTTCGTTTTCCATTGACAATTCATGTACTTTGGGAGTTTTTTGTATTTCGGCTATGAAAACTTCATGCTAACGTGTAATGCAGTAAAGAAAAATAAACGCTAAATGGTATTTGACCTGTAATTGTACAATTTTTGTAGCTGTTGCATGCCCCGCAACAGTCAATGGCTAAGGCATGTGACATATGTTGTGTATGTGACTTACCTTGGTCAGATGTCATTGGTCTAAAATGTGACTAGGATCTCAACATAAAATCCTTCACAGATTCGTGCAGCAACATACATCACAATGTTTGATTGGCAAAGCATGCAATTTTGCAAGCTAATCTGCATTCCATTTGTCGTATATGTGGCAAGTACTTAACCCTTTCCAGTACGGTGCGTACCACTGTCATGAGGTGGAGGCACACACATATGTGAAAACCAAGCATTTACTACTTGTGCCAAAGAATTGGGGGCATGCATACAAGGCACAAATGTGTCACTTTTGTTTATGGTCTGGTGGTGTTAAAACCATCCCCATATTTACAGGATGGTGCTAAGCCACTTAACGTGTATTAATGCCATGTATTAATGCCACCTTGTTCATATTACCCTTACCACAGCAATCCACTACAGCAAAAGGGTGGGAAAATGGTGTTGGGTTGGATGTTCCATCACAACATCCCTAGTTTTTGACGCAGCCCCAGATTTACACATCTGGGGCTGTGGCAACTTTTACACCTCTGAAAGGCAACGTTAGACAGGCAAAACTAGGAGTAGTGTATTAAGTTCTCCTGTGTTTCGCTCATTCCATGTGTGCTGCATTGTGCAGCACACATGGATAAGGCAATTCCCCTTTCTAGATTATTTTTGTGCTGGACGGTGTTTCTTCATGCCTAAAAAACCACCCATGCAGCGCAGTCACCCCTGCTACATGGCGCAAGTGTGCACTGGCACTCCCCAGAATTGTCGGCCCCAGTGCAAGGCTACACACAAGGCTGCGCCGTAAATATGGCTCATCCCTGTATGTTATGACAAGACAGAGCGCAATGTTTCCAATTTTTGCATAACACCACCCTCAGACCTTTCTTCATACATTACCCCTAACAATTCTGAATGGCAATTTGCTGTTTCAATGTGTGCAGCAGCATGCATCACACACTGGAAGAGCAAACTACTAGGAAAATGCAATTTTTTATCCTCAAATCGCTTTTCTTAAGCCTCCTTTTCAGCGGCATTACATATTTTGCCACAGCCTCCGATTAGTAAATCTGGGGCGACATAATGAGGCTGAGTATGTTGCAGGGGAATACCCACTGCAGCACCTTTTGTCCACCCCATACATGCTAAGTGTAGCGTGAAAGGGGGCCTTCTTTACAATGCGGCGTTAAGCCACATTAAGTGGCTTAACTCCGCCTTGTAAATAAGGGGAAGACTTAACGCCACAGGAATGTCACAAAAAGTGATGTTCCTGTGGCGTTAAGACCTTGGAAATATGCCCTGAAGTGGCTTAACACCACTTTGTAAATCAGGAGAAGGGGAGATCGCCACCAGAACGTCACTAAAAGTCACGTTCTGGTGGCGGTATTCCCTGGTAAATATGGCCTTAAGAAGTTTCCACAGATTTGACATGTCCTTTTCCATAGGGAAATATGTAGATTTGTATCCTGCATGCTGTTACAAAAGTTGCCATGTTTTTGGGCCCATATGTGCATGGATGTTTGACGAGATGGTAGCATAGGATGATGTGACACCCATATGATATTTGTGTGTGTTTATGTGTGTTGTGCAGATTCCTGGTGACACACGATACTTTGTGACATGATTATGTCCTAGGAATGCATGCTCATTTTTGCGTTTAACAATGCAGCAAAATATATAGATATTTTGACGGGTGTAGAGCTAACAAGTACCTGGATTACATCCATTAACCTATCAATGTTTCAATTGGTTGTGTTGCATTTTCGAACTAGGTAATGCATCATCATTAAGGTACCATTTGCTTCTGGATATTTCTTACGACATTGTATTTGCCTTTGAGGGTGTAATCAGTTGTAGGTCACCTTGCATGTATTGAGCATGCTTGTTGAGATCCCTGACGCACTCTCATAAGACTTGCATCAGTTGTTTTGTGGATTGATACACACAGTAAGTGTGCTGTGATGAGGATAGTGCCTGTTATCACATTTGAGTGCCATTGCCATTGCACATTCATGGTGGTGCCCATAGGACATCCACACATTGTCAGCATTGTATTGTTATCCCATTTGGCCTAGGTACACATTAGTGAATGCTGTTGCTTTCACAGTTATCACATGGATAACCTATGTTTCAGTGTTTGCGATGAGTGTTGTAGGGCAATTTGTGGTTAGTAATGTGTGGAAAGATGAGTCATACACAGTGTTTGCATTTCAAAACATTTAACAACCTATAGTTACAATGACACATGTGTGAGGTTTAGCGGAAGTATCATCTGCAACTCCGGACATTATGTGAATAATTTGTGAATGATGTTGTCCCTCCACTGTATTGCTGCAGCAGTTGGTCTTGCTACATTATCCTTTTCTTCTTCAGCCTCCCCATCTTTCAAGAGATCCTTGTCACCATTGTCATGTAGCGTTGGGACATTTGTCCGCACAAATATTTTATGTAAGATGCAGTACACCAAGATGATTTTACACACCATTAGCAGTGAGAAAAGCAGTCTGCCCCCAGATAAATCTATTCACCGGAAACAGGATATCTGGACTCCTAACCTCTAACCAATGATGGATCTGGTGCTGCATAGGGCACAACACACCAAGATCATAGTAGTTCCCAATGCTGCCCCATCTGCATTTTGTAGTTGACATGCACTACAATTTTACTAGTACCAGGTTATGTTATAGTTAGTATCATATACTCTGCTAGATGATTGGTCTGTGTGACAGACATGAGTGGTTCAACAACATTATGTCAGAAGTGTAATGTGCAAATATGATAAAAATACTTACAAAATGTTAGTTTTGTGAATGTTCATTTATATACATACTCATATTTTTCAATTTCGCCACATTTTGATATTATGATTTAAATAATATGTCAGTCTGTAAAGAAATGTGAGATAATTACATCCCTCTGCCATGTTGCTGCTGCTTTACTAGCAGGTTGCCTCAGCTCAGCTTCTTCTTCCTCTCCATCCTCTGGATTTTCCGGATCGGCATTGTCATCTGGCAATGGTACATTTGTCCTTACACATATGTTGTGGAGGATACAACATACAAGAAGGATTTTGCATACCAGGGGTGGCGAGTATAACATTCGACCGCCAGATATGTCCAGATAGCGAAAACAGGACTTGAGGACACTAAAAGTCAGTTCCAAAATTGACCTGGTGCGGCCAAGAGCAACATTGTAGGCCATCTGTGCCTGGGTTTGTGGATTCTTGAGTGGTGTCATCACCCATGCATCAGGGCATACCCTCGGTAAGCTGAAAAAAAGGAAGAAAGTGCTTTCTACATTCAACTTGCACACTGTCATGTGCATGCCATGAAACAGCATCAAATACATACAAGTGTCAGTAGGTAATAGCTTACACATTACACACAGCCATATGCGTTGTTCCCTGAGATACCTCAATGTCTTGAGATTCATCTAAGTGCCAATGCCTTGTAGAATCTGATTAGTCACCAATTACAACGTGTACTTTAAGATTTCTTAGGCAATTGTCTGACAAGCTTTGCTTGTGTGGATACATTGGTACCATTCCAAATTGTGACTCCTCATCCTTACAATTACATAACACATGGCAGTAGCTGTAGGAGTTTCTTCCTTATGGCACACATTTTTGTTGCAATTTTTTTGTCAAAATCTTTTTATTGACTTTTACAAAAATGCACAACATGTAAAGCTCAACCGAGCACTGGCCCATGCCTAGATCATCAGGTATCTAAAGACAAAACACAGCTTCTTCAAAAGTTTTCAGCATGACTCGTAACAATTGCAGGTGCAAACTCCCCAGTATTACAATGCATATCGTGCACGATCTACTTATCTCTTGTTGCGACCGGGCTCTATAGTCGGGAGCTTACAAAATAAACACAACAAACCCATTTGAACTTTTCCGTGGAGCCCCTTTACTTGAACACAAAGTGACTGGGGAGAGTGTAGAGCGGGCACTATTAAATGCCCGGAGGGCCAAGGGAGTCCGCTGCTTCTGGTCAGGGGGGAAAAGGAAAAAAGAGAAAGGAGGGACCACACTTGAAAGGGGATGTGAAAGCCAGACGGGCCCTGACTCCCGGAGGGGATCAGGGCCGGGTCCAGATCTGCTAAATCTGGAAGAGGTAAAGTGCCTTTAGCCTGGAGCCACAGGCAAAGAGAGGCAAGCTCTCCGACAGGTAACCCACCAAAGGACTCCAGATATAATCAAAACTCTTACAGGAGTCCTCGATAATATCCGTCATCCATTCAAGAGCCAGGGCCCGCCATAGTCAAGCATGCCATTGGGTGAGAGAGGGGGCCTCAGGTTTCTTCCAGGCAGCTGCTACTCCCATCTTAGCTGCCCCCAAGCAAAGCCACATAATGGAGAGATCCCCCTGGGATTGGTGCTTCAGACTGGGGTCTCGCACCCCCAGTAGGATGTGTTCTAGGGAGTCTGGGATTGGGTATCCCAGAATCTGTTTGATTTGGGAGAGAATTTCTTTACGGAAAGGTTGGATGGAGGGGCAATGCTCCCATATATGACGGAAGTCTCCTAAAAGCCCACAACCTCGCCAACATCTGTCTGACGTGCTCAGAAAAAGAGTGTGAAGTTTCTGGGGGTGTAGGTACCAATCGAACATGATTTTATAGTGGGCTTCCCTTAAAAACATAGATTGACTGTATTTGGTAATATCTATATATAGGGAGCTCCACTGTTTCTCCGTTATGGGGGCATGTAGCAGGGCGTTCCAAAACCCTCTATGTCGCGGAGCTTGAGAGGGACCCATCGTGAGAAGGAGAGAGTACAGGAACGAAATGCAGCCTTTAGTTGTGTTGCAGGTCTGGACAAATTTCTCTATTGGGAGCAAGTCCCTGGTTGCGGCACTGCAATTTTTTATGCATCTACATGTTTCTATGTGTCAGGCATGGACCTGAAAGTGGATGTATGTGACCCTGTGAGATGTTTATCTACACATGGTGGTGCACAGTGTCCACTGTAGGTACACTATACAGAAATTAGTAGATGTGCTGTGAGGTTGAACAGAACCTTTGAACAAGCAGACTACGTACACCACAATGCAGGACACCTTGGGGACAGTGTAGGCCATAGCTTTGACAGTAATTGGTATCCATTCATTGTGTGTATGCCCTGGCAATAGCAGTGCAGGTTTTCTCTATGACACCCACGATATGCCCATGGAAACGTTGCTGTAAGCTGTCATAGGGGATGTGGTGTGTGTATAATGGGGCACCTTGCTGCACATTCTGGGCCCTTGGATAAGAACTGTGGTGATTTGGTCACTGTGGTGATTCAGTCACTGCAATTCTTTACATGTTCTGCACATTGGATGTGATGTGCGTCTTTGATTTGTGATGTAATGCTGCATTGTTGAGAGTAACTATTGCAGTAATACTGTATGTATATGTTTTACAATCTCACAGAAGGGTGTTATGCCATCTCTCCTCTTGCCCATGGGAATGACTTGTGGGACACATAGTTCACACAGGGAATGCCTTGCTTTCTCAATGTCTATTTGTACCTGATCAGTACGATGTATTGTTACATGAGTGTTTTAGAAAAGATTTGGATGTGCACATGGGTCCTCATGTTATTTTTCTGCCACTGTACATCGATGATTGTGGAAAAGGCTGATCTAACCTGCATCCAAAGTGAAGTGGTGGTATGTGCTTCTCTTTGACATACACAACATCCATTTTGTTCTATGTTCAATTAATGGCAATGTGGTGTTTTTGGTGAAACGAGCAGCCACCATTGCACCATTGTGCACATGTGTCATCTTGTTGTCTGGACATAACGTTAGGTTATGTATTACAGATTCCAAAAACATTGTCATGACATCTGTGGTTCTCCCTCTTACAATGTGGGCTACAGATTACTGGTCCTAATTATAGTGTAGATGAGAATGAGACCTATACTTATGTATCCTTTTGTGTGATTCTGTAGTGTGGCACACCACTTGCACACTGTCACATGTTCCCTGTACATTGGATGTGTGCAATCATGTTGTGGTCTACATTATTCTTGACTGGGAAGGGGTAGCAAATTGTCCATGGTATACAATATTGACATTTGCACACTGTGCGACGTCCTTTGTAGTGGCCTGCCTTACTTCATACCTATTAGGCCGTGCAATGTTCTGCAGACATCTTTCACATTACCAGATAGACATGAAATGGGCATGTGCTCCACCATAGCATCATGATAGATGACAGTCCCTCATCCCATTAGACTGGTTTATGTGGGCCACACTGTCTTAGATAGTGTCAACACGTGCGACCTATTAACTATATGTTATACTTTTGCCTTATATGTTTGGAGATAAATGGTGCCACAGCAACAATGTATGCACAGTAGAATTCAAAACATGACAAATCTGACATTGTTTTCCTACATGACTGAGTGTCTTGTGGTCTGTCATGTGTTAGAGTTGTACTTACCAACAAGCAGGCCATTCCCATAGGTCCCATTCTGGAAATGCTGGTTGATGGCAGATTGGCGGAAGATGTATGAGCCGTGCCCACTGCCAGGGTACTTTGCAAGTGCATTGATGGATAAACCCAGATGATCTGCAATTGCCTGCATATACATGGAGTAGGTGTGCTTCCTGTTGTGGTATATGTGTGCAGTTTCTGCAGGAGGCACAAGTTGCACATGGGTGCAGTCCATTGCCCCAACACATGTGCGAAGCCAGCAATGTGTATAAAAGCCTTGCTTGTTGTCCAGTCGTTCTTGCACAGTGTTGGGGAAGTGGAGGTACTGTGGCGTGAGGCTTATAATGGCATCCAGGACAGTGGGAAGGAACCTGGAAAAGGATGCCGGTGTGGGTTGAAAAGTTCCTGATGTCGGCAAGTGGAGGACAGCAGGTAGCTGGGTCTGCGTAGGAATGTTGGTGCAGCGCTGGGATGTGGGATGCAGCCTTGGCACTATCTGGTTCAGGAGGCATACAATGGATCTCCTCTTGAGTCTGTAATGGGCTATGACTTCTCTTGCCTGAGGTGAATGAGAGTGATCCTCTGACGGTAGATCCGCTCCCCTGTCCGGCTCTGCCTCTGTGATGGTGGTGGTCTCCTTGGTGCTCCTAGCTGCAATAGTAAATGATCCATGGTGTAGTTGAGCTTGCCAAGGATGATTTGGGAGTGTTCTACTTTTATACAAGTGTGTTAGAGTCATTTTTAAGAGCAGGTAATTCCTAGCAGTAAAAAACTGCCATTAATGGGACTTAGGTGCAGTTTTTCTTTTTAGGAAATCCTTGTATACATTGTGTTGTGTGTTTTGCAGGTGTTTTACTGTGGGAACACCTACCTTGCATATCATTTTTGGTAAGTCATGCTAACCAAATTGGCACTGTGAAAAATTGTCGCTTATTGTGTAAAAATGTCACTAAAGGGTCTTTGCAACACTTTGTAAATATGGTGATTAAAAAAAAGCTGCCGTAGCGTAAAAAATATGACGCTGCAGCTGCATTAAATCCTTGTAAATATGTCCCACAAACTACTGCAGGCTCAGGACGAATGTCAATAAAGGAACATCAGGAGGCTATGAAGGTGTGAATGATAATTTATAGGCACAGTAGCAGGTTCGGGAGGGATGGCGTGGTTGCATGGGTTGTCAGTGCACACACTATGGAATAAATGGTGGTGCTAAAGGTGCACTCTTTCAGCTGCCCTGAAATTCTTGCGAACCTCAACTGGTTGTGACTAGAGGTGATCCGATTGCAAGGGGGCCAGTGGGCAACTGTGAATTAACTTTCTGACCCCTCTCTGATGTTAGGTTGCTTGGAAACGCTTTGAGACTCCTCCCTTACTTCGCAGCCTGAAGTTTTCCACCCAGGGAATGAGCTGCAGTGCAGGGTAGCAGGCATATACAATCTTTTCTAGATGATAATAATGGTACAGTAGGCGAAAATGGGAACCAGAGAATCAAAATAGAATAATTTCTACCTAAAGGGTCTCCCGCCCATATCATGTACATGCACTATGACATAAGCATGTGGACGTTTTTATTGAGCTGTGTTAAGTACATTGAGGATGATAAAAATGAGGGATTCCCTAAAGAAGGTTTCGTTGATGTTGTGCGCTTAAATAATTTTGCGAAAAAGACTAAGAAGCCCTATTAATATAACCACCCCAAACAATGGTTGGCTTTACAGAATTGGTACCAGGAAGCCATGAAAAGCTGGCAGGAATTTTCAAAAAATGGATCGTAAGACCACCCAAAAAATCTCAGATCTCAAATTAGTCACATTGGGGATAGGATTTGCGCTTATGTTTTCAATATACTTCCTTCCTCGTCGCTCTTTGCTCAAATCACAATTGACAACCAGGAAGGAAGCGAGCAGGATCTTTCAGATGTCTTGGCTTTCACCATTCCTTCTGATGGAGCTGGAGGTGCACCAGTGGTGGCCATATGCCAGTACAGGGCCATAGCTTCCATATGTGCAGCAGGTACAGTGGGAATGGGGCCCAGAGACCTTAGGGTCCCACTGATCCATGATTATTGATGTGTTTAGCACTTCAAAGATCAGCCGGATAGGGGCAGGGGAGGGCAATTGCCTTCCTTGCACTAGGGCCCAGGACACACTGGCTATGCTACTGGATAGCTGATGAGGAGGCGGGTGAAACACAACTAGGGTAAAGTGCAACTAGAAAGGGTTCTAGAGAGTGCGGTGAGCAAAGTGAGCACCTTTAGCACAGACCCAGAACATGTGCTCCAGTCTAGTAGAAGAATCCCGTTTGCAGGTGACGATGACATTGATGACTCCAGTGTTCCTGTATATTCACTAGGATGCCCTCCTACCCATGAGAAAATATCCATGCCACAGAGAAGGGGGAAGAGAAGGCCAAGAGTAGTTGGTTACTAAAGCCAACTTGCCTTTTCAAACCCATTATGCGCATGCTACTGATGCAGCGCGTACAGTAAAAACTATTCTCCTCCTAGGTCACTTATCGGTCATCCAGGGGCGACTTATATTTTCTCACATCCACATGACGATGGGGCCCATAAACATCGCCTATCACACACACACACACACACCTGGATTTCCGTTACACCTTTACGAAATTCTGTACTCCTAGGAGAAGCATGAGAACTAAATGGAAAACACCATTTATGTACCGCTGGAAAGAGCCGGGATACCTTATTACCTATCGCTTTCTTAGTTATTTCTTAAGATATTCCTGCTCATTGTTTTGTCGATGGATCATCTAGTAAGAAATTAATTTGTAGTGATTAAGACCAGCTAAATCACAATAACCAATTACTAGTGTCACAATCATTTAATAGAATAACCACTGAGTCGTTTGATTAAGAATCTTAAATTTTATATAATTTTAAAAGCATGAGAAAGAATTTAGACTTTTTATTCAATTATTCATTCATTATTAATTCAAATATTTATTAAGCAAAATCAATTTTATTGCAGAAAGGAAATTTTGTCATGAAGCAAAAACCCTAATTACCTGCCTATCTTCCCTAATTTAGCCTAAGGATTTCTAACCTAAGTTTACGAATTAAAAATATCTTGATTCTCATACTCAACTGGAAAAATAAGACAGCAACAGAAACTTCAGCTCGTCAGCATCAGCTACCTGCAACCCGTCTCATCTAACAGTCTTTCAGCATCTCCCGCTCAGTAAATGGATCGATCTGGACCACCAAGCACTGGAAGCCACCAACTCTAACACCGACTCTGACTGCGACTCTCCAACTCCGACTGTGACCCCCTCCCACTAAGAGTAGGCCCTCTTATACCCTAATTCTAACTTTGCTAACTAATTGTTGCAACATTAATAACACGCTTTTCTTTCATTGGTCCATTCATTTCATCTATTCATTCTTAATCAAGTTCTCCCGGATCCAACTTGTTCTCTGGAATGTATATGATCATTTCCTTTCTCACAGTTCAAGACATGTTTCCATCCGCTTCGATCAGTACATTTGTAACTTCTTTCGATACATTCGAGAACTCTGCAGGCATTGTCCTTTCTCTTAAAACGGTTTCCCACGGTTCCTTGCTGATCACCACGGCACACTATCAGTTCAATTAGGTCACATCAGCCTTGACCATTCTTGCATCCTAGCCTCTCAGCATCATCACGTGGTTAGCTTTTCTCCAACTTTTTCTCCCTTGTCACGCGTTTCCCGCACATGCGCACTTCAATAACCGGCAGCCATTTTATATCGCCACTCGTTTATACTTAGAAGCACTATTTTGAAATAAACAAAACATAATTAAAATAGAGAAACATAGCCTTTTCGTTTCCCTCCCGTCATCTACGTACCCCAATTAGTTATTACCTAGCAGAAAGCAACATTTAAGCTGTTCCTTACTTACCATCACTATTGTTTTTGCAACGACACGTTTATATTCTATGAAGCACAAATCATGCATTTATTATTAATTTAGTACGCAATTATTTTTATGTTATAATTAGACACACAGACATTCGTTAATAGATTATTCAGCCCATATACTTGCGTGTTACCCTTCCCTCACGTACAGTGTTGATTAATACATTTAAAGAAACATTTTAATAATTATTTATAAAATTTGTTAGGGGTTAAAAAAATTATTTTCTCTGCTCCATCAACTCCCCCTTTGGTGATTTTTAAATCACCACATAAAACCAAGTTATACTTCTTTTTCAGGCAGCATATGTCTTTCATCCTTTTGCTTTTTGTTAGTTACACATCTGTTTCCATTTCATCTTGTCTTCTTGTCTCTTTATACATGTTTTCTTTCATTTTCTCTAACTCAATTTCACCCATTTCTCTCTCTCTCTCTTTCATTATTCTGTTATTTCTTTTTATCTTATTTTGTCTTACTTTTCTTTTTATACACGTTATTACAATTTTCAACACCATGGCTAACAATATTGCTACAGTTGCTATTATTATAACTTTCCCTATCATTAGTCTACTCATTCTGGTTAACCAATTTGCTACGGAAGAAAACCCTCTACCAAGTTTTCCCAAGACACTTTCAACCTCCAGTGGAACTAGTTCTTTGTGCAAATTTGTAATATTTGTAATATACTTTTGTATATTTTCACTTTTATCAGGAATGTAAGTGCAACAATGTTGGACTTTCAGCATTCCACAGACTCCACCCTCTTTTGCCAAAAGAATATCAAGGGCAAGCCGATTTTGCATCACCATAGCTCTCATGGCAACCATTTCGGTATTTACCATCAAGAACCCTCCTGCAGTATCTGTAGACAAACGATCTACTACTGTGGATAACTTCCGAATTTTAAATGCATTCAAAGATATTCCCACTGCTGGTATTAATGCTCCAAAAATATCACCTACAATTTCTGAAAAACTTTCCCTCTTTCTACGTGTAAAGCTATTAATCATCTTGTATGTTCCTTTTTCTTCTCTGTCCATATGAAAGATTTTTGGAAAGACCAGGCCTACATAGCAAGTTCCATACCAATGGTCCGGTAACCTGTAATAAGCTCTATTCCCAAAAATATAATAGATACCTGGAAATATTGGATCTTTTCCACCTTTGAATCCCCAACCTCCCAAAATTTGATAATTGTCATGGCAGATACTGGAACCTACAAAGTAATTGTCATAGACTGTCTTATTTCTCCTAATACACAACTTTCCTGTTTGCGGCCAATCTAATGTCATTGCTGCATTTATCTTTTTCCCTTCATGATTTCCTTCCTCAAACGTCCATAGATGTGTTCCTTCCTCTTTTATTGCTTCTCTTTGAAATTTCATTCTTCTTTCTTCAACCATTTCTAAAAATACCTTTTCTTCTTTCTTTAATTCACAGGTAAGGTTGTTTTTAGCTATTTCTTCTAAGGTTAATTTTCTATGTTCTAAAAGAATTCTCCTAAAACTTTTGCTTGTTTTACTTTGTTAAGTTCTGGTACTACAGGAACATTTGCAAAAATCTTATCTATATCAGTATAATAAAACTCTAATCTACCTGTTTTATAAAATAAACTTGCTATTACACTACAGGTTATTCCATAAGTTAGAGGTAGGTGATGATAAGTCACACCTTCTGACACTGATGCAGGTAACTGCATACAAACATAACAATCTCTCACATCCATTGTCTCTACATATTCGTACAACAATTTTGTAAAAACATTTTTTGAAAAGTCTGTTACTGACTTATCCTTATGTAATTCTGCACTACTTCTTAAAATAACTGGTTCTTTAATATTAGTTTCTTTTTCTGGTTTAGTATCATTCTTTGCTTCTATTACAGCTAAACTAATAGGAATTGTGATTGCTAAAACTATCCATACTGTCATTAATAATCCTGTACAAAAGCAGCACATTTTACACCATCTTTTTACCAACTCACATTTATCTCTTCTATCCCTAGTATTTTCCATTTTGCTTTTATCTTTTTGTTAAGTTTCAGAAAATTGTGTCACTACACCTCAGAAATGACTTAGATGCCACTCTGCTTTCAAAAGTCTTTGCTTGGTACTTTCTTTTAATTCTCTCCAGAATTCTTTCGTTGTCACATCCGGTGATTTGTCATATCCAGTAAAATTGTCACATCCGGCAGAAGCACTATAAGTCTTCACTTCAGGTTTGTTGCATCTCACCTTTACCCATTCGATTTCTTAGTCTCGGGTTCTCGTGAGTGTTTCCTTCTTCTTTGTAATCCGTCAGTGCGATGTACAGCCACTCAGGTGACTTGTACTTTGCATTCACTTTCTTTGTTCTTTTAGACTTTTGCAGTCGTTTTCCACTTGGCTTTTCTTGTTCCTTTTGACTTGTTATTTCATTCACTTGTTCAGCACTTTTTTCTCCTGTTCTGATTATTCTATATCTCAATTTTCTTATATAGTTGCTGGGCCAATTATCTCCTTTTCTTGGCCTTTTGGCTTCACCTTCTTTTTCTTCTCTTTCTGATTTCCAGTTTCTTTTTCTTGATTCAGTTTTTGTTTTCTCTTCTTCTCCACTTTCTTCAGATTCTGTTTCAACTTTTTCACGATTGTCTCTTATTTTGAAGCTTATGATCTCATCTTCTCTTACTGGTGGATCTGTTTTCTCCTTCTTGTTTTCCCTTATTACTGTCCCTCCTCGGTGTTCTTCCGAATTGGTATTTTCCTCACTCTCTATTTCTAAATTTCCCTGTTCTTTTGTTTCACTATCTGTCCCTATTGCTCCTCGGTGTTCTTCTCGATTTTCTAACTTTCTATTTACCTCTTTCCCTACTTTGTCTATTAATATTACTTTTGAAGGATTTCCACCATAACTTGTACTTGGTTGCTCATCTAGATCATTTTCTTGTTCATTTTCTTCTCTAATTGGTTTATATCCTCAAGTTCTCCTTCGAAATTCTTCACAGTTTGCAACTGAATCAACAGATCCTGAACTTGTGTCAGATATTTCCAGATGTCGACTTACAGGTCGATCTTCAGGTTCTGGAATTTCTGAAATTCTTCCTTCTTCTTCTTCTTCCTCTTCCTCTCTAGAGGTGCTTGCAGTTGGGGTTTCCAGATGTCGACTTTCAGGTCGATCTTCAAGTTCTGGCACCCTTTCTCTTATTCCTGTTGTCCCAGTCGTTAAACTCTTATCCCACACTTCCAGACGTCGACTAACATGTCGATCAGTAGGTTCTTGAACTCTGATTGTGTGGCTGGCATGGACCCAGTTCTTCACTCCTGCACACTTGACTGCAGTTGTTGTCACTAGGATTACCTGTCGTGGCTCATCCCAGCGAGGAACTAGACAGTTTCTTCTCCTGTGGATTTTTATGCGGACCCAGTCTCCTGGATTCAAGTCGTGGGCTGGTTTTCTTTCAAGAGTGGTCGCATCCGGTCCAACCTGATGAAACACAGAACGCACCACATCAGCCAGTCCTTTGCAATAATCCAGTACTAGATCATCAGTTATAGTCAATAACTTGTTGACAGGTACTTGTGCTTGTCTCATTGCTCGTCCCATGATCACCTCATGAGGACTAAGTCCAGTTTTCTTTTCAGAGATGCTTCTGATGGTCATCAGAACAAGGGGCAGTGCATCTGGCCATTTGAGTCCTGTAGCTTGACACATTTTTCCTAATCTGTTCTTAATTGTTCCATTAATTTGCTCTACTACCCCAGAAGCCTCTGGTCTGTAAGCACAATGTAGTTTTTGTTTAATACTCAATGCTTCACAAATCAATTGGATCAACTCAGTTTGAAAATGTGTTCCTCTATCTGTCTCAACCGTGACTGGAAAACCATACCTTGGAATGAACTCTCGCAGCATAAGTTTTGCTACCGTTGTTCCATCATTCCTTCTAGTGGGGTATGCCTCCACTCAACGAGAAAACAAAGAGACGACCACTAGAACATATTTTAGTCTGTTACAAGGGGGCATTTCGATGAAGTCTAATTGCATTCTAGTGAACGGACCTCCTTCTCGTCCTATGGTTCCTAGACTCACTATTGTCTTTCTTCCTGGATTAAACTGTTGACAAATAAGACATCTTTGACAAAGACTTTCAGCTATGGCTCTGAATTTTGGGTTATACCAGGTTTGTCTAAAAAGTCTGATCATTGCATCTCTCCCAATATGAGCTTGTCCATGGTACATCCGTGCCATGTCTGCAATCATGCTATCAGGCATAACTGGTCTTTCATCTCTGTATACCCACACGCCATTGTTTTCTTGTCTTCTACATCCTGCTTTTATCCAGTAATCTTTTTCCTCATCATTTGCAGCTTCCTGTAACTGTCTCACCTCATCCCATGTCTCGACAGTGTTAGTAAAAAGCAAAGGAGAAGAGATATGCTCCCTTTCTCTATTCTTATTTAGGGATACCATGTTCTCTGCACAATATCTGGCAATCTCGTCCGCGTAGTTATTACCAACAGCTATGTAATCTTCGTTTTTCTTATGTGCCTTGCACTTCACTACAGCTATCTGTTTAGGCAGCTGTATCGCCTCAAGCAGTTTCTTAACAAAATCTCCATTTCTGATAGGTGTTCCTGCAGACGTCAAGAAACCTCTTTGTGACCAAATCTGACCGAAGTCATGCACAATACCGAAACCATACTGGCTATCGGTCACAATCGTAACTCGCACATTTCTTCCCAACTTACATGCTTGAATCAAAGCAATCAGTTCCGCAACTTGGGCAGACCTTATTCCTTTCAGACAAGACGCTTCCATCACAGTTGCTACTGTGCACACTGCGTAAGCTGCGCTTAAAACTCCTTCTTTCGTTCTCAAGCATGAGCCATCCACAAACATGACATAATCCGATTCCTTTAAAGGTTCATCTTTTATGTCAGCTCTTGGTTTTGTGCAATATTCCAGCACACTCAAGCAATCATGATCTACTTCGTCTTGTTCAATTATATTCTCTTCATCTGGCAATGATGTTGAAGGATTCACATTCATACATCTATCTATGGTCACATTTTCTGCACTCAAGATTACCTTTTCGTACTTAGTCAGCCGACTATGTGTCATGTACTGTGTTTTTGTTCTTGTCAAAAGAATTTCTACTGAATGGGGAACATATACTCTCAGTGGATACCCCATCACTATACCTTCACTTTGTTCCAGACTTACACAAGTAGCAGCAACAGCTTTCAGGCATCCAGGCAATGCTTTTGCTATAGGATCTAAAACAGCTGAAAAATAAGCAATTGGTCTCTTCATTGTTCCATGTTTTTGTACCAGTACTGAAAACGCACATCCATCTCTTTCACTGCAGTACAATTCAAAATCCTTTTCATAATCAGGCATGCCTAAAGCAGGGGCCTCACACAATTTCTTTTTCAACTCTTTGAAAGATTTCATTTCTTCATTATTTAACTCAAAAGGGTCTCTTACATCTTTCTTGGTCAGTTTTTGTAATGGTTTAGCAATCAAGGAGAAACCACTTATCCATTGTCGGCAATATCCAACCATTCCCAGAAACATTCTTACCTCTCTTTGCGTCATTGATGCTCTCATTCCTTGAATCATTCTTACTCTTTCTGTCGCTATCTTTCGCACTCCTTTCTCAATTTTATGCCCTAAATATTGAACTTCTTTTTGGCAAAATTGCAATTTTGAAGGGGACACTTTATGTCCTCTTTTCTCTAGATGGTTCAGTAAAGCAATTGTATCACTTACACATGCTTCTTTTGTTTTCGATGCCACCAACAGGTCATCGAAATACTGCACCATCACTGACTTTTCTGGCATTTTCAAATCTTCCAAAGACTTCTTTAAAATCTGATTAAAGATTAAAGGGCTTTCTGTATATCCCTGAGGAATTCGGCACCATGCCAAAATACGCTCTCCGAACCGGAACGCAAATAATGGCTGGCTATCTGGATGCAAAGGAATAGAGAAAAATGCGTGACACAAATCTATCACTGTGTACCACTCAGCTTCGTGTGGAATTTGATATAGAATTACTGCAGGGTTTGGCACTATTGGACAACAAGGCACAACTATTTTGTGATCTTTCTCAAATCCTGTACTATTCTATATGTTCCGTTTGGCTTTTTCAGTCCCATAATAGGTGAATTACATGGACTGCTCATTATTTCTTTTAGAATTCCTTGTTTGATCATTTTATTTATTTCAGGAGTTATTCCTTCAATTATTTCTGGAGTTAATTTATACTGTGGCGTATTTGGGTAAGTTGTTCCTTCTTTTACTGTTACTTTTACGGGATCAACTTCTTTCATTAATCCAATATCTTCTCCTGTAAAATCCCACACATTTTCTTTCACTGCAATTTTTAGTTCTTCTGGAAGTTTTTCTGCATCAAATGCAGGAAACAAACCATTCATTTCAGGTTCCCGATTCATCAAAGTTACTTTATACAATACATCTTCATCTGGGGTTTGAAATCCAATTCCATCTGGTGTACAATAAATTGTGCAATTCATTTTGCACAAAAGGTCACGACCTAAAAGATTTACAGGACTACAATCGCACACTACAAATCTATGCATTTTGCTAAAAGAACCAATTTTTACTTCCACTAATTCAGTAAGTGGTGTTTTAATCTGCTGATTTGCTACTCCTACTACTTGGATGTATTCACCTGAGAGAGGAAGGTTTGGAATTTCCACTGAACTAACAGTAGAACGGGTAGCTCCAGTATCGACAAGGAATGTTACATTTGCACCATTCACTTCTCCATCCACAAAGGGACCAGACTGATCTACCTCTAGAGTTGCGCCAAGTACGCACTCTTTTCCCTCTCCTAGGCACCGTCATGAGCTTTCATCCGCCTCATCCTCACTCTGTCGCAACCAATACTGAGAAATGTTAGCTGCTCGCGGCAACTGTGTTACCTGCTCTCCTCTGTAGAATCCTGTTTCTGTACTGTATCTTTGCTGGTTAACAGTGTTGGGAAGTGGTGGTTGTGGCACCTGACCTTGTTGAACAACTACCTCATTCTGCACCTGTGGAGTTAATGATTGATTTTCCGGATTAGGTTTAGGTGGGAACTTACACTTGTTTCTCCAATGCCCTAGTTTTCCGCAATTATGACAGGGCCACTTCTTCTTTGCCTCCTCTAGACTCACTTGACCTTTCCCTTTACCTATGTTAGGTCGCGATTTATTCTGTCCTGTTTCATTCCCACTATTATTATCCAATTGAGCTTCTTGTTTTTCTGCCACTTTCACCTGTGCCCACATTGCCTTCTCTTTCAATTTACGCTGTCTACTCTCAATATCATCACTGCAATACTTAGCATACCTCAGTACCTCGTCTACCGTGCCATTCTGCCAATTAATCATATGCTGTTTAATCATTTCACTAATCTCTGGTTTCAACCCAAACACAAATCTGTATACGAAATGACTCATATCTTTTTCACTTAATTCCTCATATCCACTATACTGCTTGAAAACCAACAACAACCTTTCATAGTATGCATGTACAGACTCTTTACTTTCCTGTGTAGTTCTATCAATTTTCACCCAATCTGTTTCTTTAGGAGGAATCTTATTTTTCAAAAAGGTAATCACCTTATCGTACTTCCTCATCACCTCAGGACCTGGAGCTCCTGTCTTAGGATCTCTTGGATATTCTGTAGTTGGCCAGTCAACTGTAATTTTACACTCTGACCACAAATCAGTTGGTACCACTATGTCAAATAATCCATCTAAATCTATCCACAACACTTTTGAAACCTTTACAAACCTCTCTACTTGTCAGTACCATTCAACTGGTTTCTCTCTCAGTTTTGGAAATTCATTTGTAAATGACAGTATATCCTGCCTAGTCCAGGGAACATGCACATAACTACCACCTGGAGTTTCTCTCATAGGGTATTCTCTGGCAACAGGTTCTTTTTCAGTTATCATAAAAGCCAAAGAAGCTTTGTCTGTAGTTTTCTCATTCTTTTTTGTCCATCTAACTTTCCATCTGTCCACATCACCCCATTTTCTCAGTAACACAATTAACTCTTTTATCTGTGTCAGCCTTCCTGCCGTGTTCAAGTTTTCAATATCTTTTTCACAAAAGTCTACTCTGTAGGGTTTCTGCAATGTTTTCACTTTCGCAAAATCTATTCCAATTTCACTGGCTACCTCTTCTAGTTTGTCATGTAAATTCTTTGCTCTCCATGTAATACTTTTGCACAGAAACATTATTTCATCATCCTGGTAATTTTTATCTTTTCTGTACCAATCATTCCTAGAATTAATTCTTCCATGTCAATTTTTAACCTAATTACATCTAATGGTTTTTCTTCTGGTTCTTTTATTTTAAATGCCTTCATCCACTCATTTAACTCATCAGGTGTCGGACCTATGGGTGTATTATTTAGTTCTATCCAATTACCACTCTTTTCAGGAGTCTCTGTTGCAGATTCTGTTACCATATGCATTTTCCTACCATTGCACTCATTCACAGTCAAATTTGTAGGTGGACTTGGTCTGTAAGTACTAGCCAAATTACTTGTACTTGCACTTGGTTCCATCCTTTCTTTTTCTCTCTGAAATTGTGAACTCATAGGAATCACTAAAGATCGTTCATCAATTTTCTGATTCTCAAAAACTGGTATTACTGGACCTATTGTTACAGGTACAGTCACAGCTTCCATGTTTTTCGTTAATTCCCTAATTTTCTCAGTTAGTTCTTTTGTTGTCCTTGCTAATTCGCTTGCATTGTCACTTTCTATTCCTTCATTTTATGAAGTTCTTATTTGATCTTGTGACCTATTTATTTCAATTCTTTTAACCGGACTTTTATTTTGCACAGTCTCTATTAGCGGCGCATTTGGTGTCACCACTGTAGAACTCTGCTGATATGGAGGTGGATTTCTATTTAAAATATCTTCCAGCAATTCATCATCCGTTTCGCTCTCATGCATATATTTCTCCCTCTCCATATGTTTCTTTTTCTCAGTACGTTTTCTCTTAGTCTCTTCCTCAACTGTAAAAGCCGGAAACAAACCTCCTGTCATGTTAGCACATCTCCATCGTTTTATTCTATCCTCATGATTTATTCCCCACATTCTTCCAGGCATAAACTCATGATCTCTTAAACCTCTGAATCTCTCTCGCTCATACATCTCATCCTCCCATTCCGTCAATGCTTCAAACTGTGTCGGTCTAGGTCTAGGTTCTAGATTTGTCATCTTTTCTCTCAAATTTTGCAAAACCGCTACACTAAATGAACCATTCTCAGGGAAAGCTTATGCACCATCATTCTTCGTATACTTTGCCCGATTTTCCAACCATATGCATGTATGATATCCATATTTCAGCATCATATGTGAAGCTGCTGATTTCGGCGGAGGAATTACTTGTCCCTCTCTAGTCACAACCTTTTTGTCTTTCTTAAAGAAATTCTTTATTTTTGTCGTCCATGACGTTCTCTCCCTTTCATACTCGTAATACAGCATGTTTTCGATTGATTTTTCTCTTCAAACCAACACTGTTCCGTGTACGGAACTTCAACCAATCACAGCGCGACTCACACTAACGCACCAATCAGAACGATTCCCTTCGTCCGCGGACCAACCAATCCTAGCGCGGCACTTTTCTACGTCACTCCTGACTCTGTTTTCACGTGACTAGCGCACTATCCAATCCTAGCGCGGCACTGTCGATGTCACTCCTGCTCTTTTACCCCTCCTTTACAACAATTATCGGCAATTTTCTTTTCACTGTTTTCTTCGTTAGTTACAATAATTAAAACAATTCCATAGTCTGATTCGCTAAACAAAAGTGACAGCTTTGTCCTTTTACACAAGAATCCTGTATTTCCAGTAGGCAGCGCTTACCTCTACCCTACCACAGAATTATTAACTCTCGCCGATAAAGTAGCACTTCCCTCTACCTTACCCTTCTTTCAAGCAAACAATTAACTAGTTTCTCTGGGGATAAGACACATGTGGAGACTAGGCTCCTGAGAATTAAGGCCAAAGTTTCACAAGAAAACGTGATTTGCTATCTCAGTTACACACCTTTCGTACAGAAAATCCCTAACATAACACAACCTGTGTTATTACCAAAATGAATTCAGACCATGTACCAAATTCCATGTGACTTCTCTTGCCACACGTGTTCCACTTCCTACATCCCAGAAGCGTGAAAACTCACATATAACATAACACGACTCAACATATAGTGTTAGTCATCAAAAATAATCAATAATCAATAATCACTAAACTAATCTATAGAAACCATAACTCTGCTACCAAGAAATCTGATACAGCGCGTACAATAAAAACTATTCTCCTCCTAGGTCACTTATCGGTCATCCAGGGGCGACTTATATTTTCTCACATCCACATGACGATGGGGCCCATAAACATCGCCTATCACACACACACACACACACACACCTGGATTTCCGTTACACCTTTACGAAATTCTGTACTCCTAGGAGAAGCATGAGAACTAAATGGAAAACACCATTTATGTACCGCTGGAAAGAGCCGGGATACCTTATTACCTATCGCTTTCTTAGTTATTTCTTAAGATATTCCTGCTCATTGTTTTGTAGATGGATCATCTAGTAAGAAATTAATTTGTAGTGATTAAGACCAGCTAAATCACAAGAACCAATTACTAGTGTCACAATCATTTAATAGAATAACCACTGAGTCGTTTGATTAAGAATCTTAAATTTTATATAATTTTAAAAGCATGAGAAAGAATTTAGACTTTTTATTCAATTATTCATTCATTATTAATTCAAATATTTATTAAGCAAAATCAATTTTATTGCAGAAAGGAAATTTTGTCATGAAGCAAAAACCCTAATTACCTGCCTATCTTCCCTAATTTAGCCTAAGGATTTCTAACCTAAGTTTACGAATTAAAAATATCTTGATTCTCATACTCAACTGGAAAAATAAGACAGCAACAGAAACTTCAGCTCGTCAGCATCAGCTACCTGCAACCCGTCTCATCTAACAGTCTTTCAGCATCTCCCGCTCAGTAAATGGATCGATCTGGACCACCAAGCACTGGAAGCCACCAACTCTAACACCGACTCTGACTGCGACTCTCCAACTCCGACTGTGACCCCCTCCCACTAAGAGTAGGCCCTCTTATACCCTAATTCTAACTTTGCTAACTAATTGTTGCAACATTAATAACACGCTTTTCTTTCATTGGTCCATTCATTTCATCTATTCATTCTTAATCAAGTTCTCCCGGATCCAACTTGTTCTCTGGAATGTATATGATCATTTCCTTTCTCACAGTTCAAGACATGTTTCCATCCGCTTCGATCAGTACATTTGTAACTTCTTTCGATACATTCGAGAACTCTGCAGGCATTGTCCTTTCTCTTAAAACGGTTTCCCACGGTTCCTTGCTGATCACCACGGCACACTATCAGTTCAATTAGGTCACATCAGCCTTGACCATTCTTGCATCCTAGCCTCTCAGCATCATCACGTGGTTAGCTTTTCTCCAACTTTTTCTCCCTTGTCACGCGTTTCCCCGCACATGCGCACTTCAATAACCGGCAGCCATTTTATATCGCCACTCATTTATACTTAGAAGCACTATTTTGAAATAAACAAAACATAATTAAAATAGAGAAACATAGCCTTTTCGTTTCCCTCCCGTCATCTACGTACCCCAATTAGTTATTACCTAGCAGAAAGCAACATTTAAGCTGTTCCTTACTTACCATCACTATTGTTTTTGCAACGACACGTTTATATTCTATGAAGCACAAATCATGCATTTATTATTAATTTAGTACGCAATTATTTTTATGTTATAATTAGACACACAGACATTCGTTAATAGATTATTCAGCCCATATACTTGCGTGTTACCCTTCCCTCACGTACAGTGTTGATTAATACATTTAAACAAACATTTTAATAATTATTTATAAAATTTGTTAGGGGTTAAAAAATTTATTTTCTCTGCTCCATCACTATCATTATTCACTGCTGGAAATACTTTAGAAAAAGCTGTCACAGAAGTGTTCCCACAAAAAATGATTAAGCAAAGCTTAACAATAATAAACAAAATAAAGGTGAGCTTTCACTCATTTCGTGGATCAATTAAAAGACCTTTTTTGCATTAGTCTTTGTTGGTTTTCACCAGAACAAGGAAGGAGAAAGGAAAAAAAACTGTACATAACATTAGTAATTACAGTAAAAAATTGGCATCATCATCGCACATTAATTCAGCGTTTTGTTTTTTTCGAAGTTTTATATAGCGCGAACTTGACCAGAAATCAGAGCGCTTTACATGAGGACACATTCATTTTTGTTAGGATCGGGGAGATTAAGTGATTTGCCCAGAATCACAGACTGTTGAGCGTCGTTGCCGAGACTTGAACCCGGTTCCCCAGATTTGAGGTCGACCATCCTAGCCGTTAGGCTACATCCTTGAGAAAGTTATCGTCATCTATACCTTTTGTAACATTAATTATGCCTCACCCCTAACCTGTGTATTCTTATGCTTTAACAACTGTGTAACTAATCGTTGTGTAACAGTTAGGTAGAGATCTGTAACAGTGTTTTATTATTGAGAAGCCATTTTGTAGTAATAAGGAATCCGTTTGTTAGCAATAGGACAGAGAGCTTCCCAAAGGGGCTGTTTTGGTTTGCAACTGCATTTGCATGCGCTCTTTGATGTTGATGTAGCAGAAATCTCATTTCATTTGTAGGGGTGCATCATAATCACGTGTAGAGTGCACCCGCATATAATCTTGTGTTAGGTAAACATGAGGTGCCTCACTTGTGCAATGTATTATCGTAACTACGTGATGTATTTTAGGTTACTGACAAGTAGCATGGAGAAATAACATAGGAAATGGATGTAACTAGCAGAGAACGTTAACGTGATGAACTCGTGTTGTGCAATTGACAACACTCATACACTAAATGTATTTAACAATGTTATTTCTATAATTTGCTCAAAGTATTCCTTTAAAATGTCCTGGAGGTATGTTGATCTGTAATGCTTAAAGTAATGTGTTCTTATATTGGCTAAAGATTTGAAGGCCTGAAATGCAAGTCCCTGACAGCTCTGGCTTTAGAATTAATGTTCTGAATTTCATGTGCACTGTGGAATCTGTTCTTTCTCACACACATTTGCATTGCAGGTGGAGAAGTATTCATTAGGGAAAAGTAATGTCTTTATTTAAGGAGCTGGGAAAGGAGAAAATAAGTTACAGTTACATGGCTCGAAGGTGATAAAGACGGAGACGGATTCACACGGGTGAAAGCCTGGCAACCAAGGTCAAAATGTTGTTAGGATGTACGTGGAGAAAATCGTGAAGGGATTTCCATGACTGTGTCTATTGTGAAATAAACGCACTCTGTGCATTATGGGAGAATTACCTGTGGATAACTGGGTGTTGGAGCTAGGGAAAGTGGCCCACTACTTGCTTGCCTCGGGAGGGAGAGCATCTCAGAACAAGCTTTCCTTTGCGATAGTGGCTTTAGGCTGCTTGACCCATTTTGATGGCGGAGAGGCTTCTTAGGAAGACTCCACGCACTGACACCTATTTTCCTTTTCACTGAAAATGCTATGTAGGGATGTCAACTTAGCGATAGAGTAGGGATAGACTTAATGCTTTTTACTCATCAACCCTCGATGCAGGGGAACTTGGACTCATGCTTCCTGATTCTCTGTGCAAAAACAACAGTTGATGGACAGAATGCAGAACAATGTCATACATTCACCCCAGTACAGAGATCTGGGCCTAAATCCATCGTTTTTTTGCTCACCATGCCATTCCAGTTTGAACCCAGCCATATGCAAATCAGTCTTGACCCTGTGCCTCATGGGAACAGTCCAGCCCGAACTGCCAAGCCAGGTCCTCCCTGGACTGGAAACAAGCATCCTAGGACCGGTTTCAGGGTTTCACCCCTCTTCAGCCAGGATAGCTTGATTCCAGTGGCATGGAGAACACGGGACCCACGTCTGGGCATACCCGTCCCACTCGGGGTGACAAATGCAAAAACAACAGTTGATGGACAGAATGCAGAACAATGTCATACATTCACCCCAGTACAGAGATCTGGGCCTAAATCCATCGTTTTTTGCTCACCAGGCCATTCCAGTTTGAACCCAGCCATATGCAAATCAGTCTTGACCCTGTGCCTCATGGGAACAGTCCAGCCCGAACTGCCAAGCCAGGTCTTCCCTGGACTGGAAACAAGCATCCTAGGACCGGTTTCGGGGTTTCACCCCTCTTCAGCCAGGATAGCTTGATTCCAGTGGCATGGAGAGCACGGGACCCACGTCTGGGCATACCCGTCCCACTCGGGGTGACAAATGCAAAAACAACAGTTGATGGACAGAATGCAGAACAATGTCATACATTCACCCCAGTACAGAGATCTGGGCCTAAATCCATCGTTTTTTTGCTCACCATGCCATTCCAGTTTGACCCTGTGCCTCATGGGAACAGTCCAGCCCGAACTGCCAAGCCAGGTCCTCCCTGGACTGGAAACAAGCATCCTAGGACCGGTTTCGGGGTTTCACCCCTCTTCAGCCAGGATAGCTTGATTCCAGTGGCATGGAGAGCACGGGACCCACGTCTCGGCATACCCGTCCCACTCGGGGTGACAAATGCAAAAACAACAGTTGATGGACAGAATGCAGAACAATGTCATACATTCACCCCAGTACAGAGATCTGGGCCTAAATCCATCGTTTTTTGCTCACCATGCCATTCCAGTTTGAACCCAGCCATATGCAAATCAGTCTTGACCCTGTGCCTCATGGGAACAGTCCAGCCCGAACTGCCAAGCCAGGTCCTCCCTGGACTGGAAACAAGCATCCTAGGACCGGTTTCGGGGTTTCACCCTCTTCAGCCAGGATAGCTTGATTCCAGTGGCATGGAGAGCACGGGACCCACGTCTGGGCATACCCGTCCCACTCGGGTGACAAATGCAAAAACAACAGTTGATGGACAGAATGCAGAACAATGTCATACATTCACCCCAGTACAGAGATCTGGGCCTAAATCCATCGTTTTTTGCTCACCATGCCATTCCAGTTTGAACCCAGCCATATGCAAATCAGTCTTGACCCTGTGCCTCATGGGAACAGTCCAGCCCGAACTGCCAAGCCAGGTCCTCCCTGGACTGGAAACAAGCATCCTAGGACCGGTTTCGGGGTTTCACCCCTCTTCAGCCAGGATAGCTTGATTCCAGTGGCATGGAGAGCACGGGACCCACGTCTGTGACTGGGGGTGAATGTTTGCCAATGTGCAGCATTCCGTCCATCATCTTGTGTGTTTTGCATTTCGCCCTAAGTGGGAAGGGTATGCCCAGACGTGGGTCCCGTGCTCACTACGCCACTGGAGTCAAGCTATCCTGGCTGATGAAGGCTGATAGCCTGAAACCGGTCCTAGGATGCTTGATTCCGGTCCAGGGAAGACATGGCTTGGCGGTTCGGTCTGGACTCGTCCCATGAGGCACAGGGTCAAGACTGATTTGCATATGGCTATGTCTGAACTGGGGTGGCGTGGTGAAGCAAAATAACGATGGATTAAACCCACATCTGTGACTGGGGGTGAATGTTTGCCAATGTGCAGCATTCCGTCCATCATCTTGTGTGTTTTGCATTTCGCCCTAAGTGGGAAGGGTATGCCCAGGCGTGGGTCCCGTGCTCACTACGCCACTGGAGTCAAGCTATCCTGGCTGATGAAGGCTGATAGCCTGAAACCGGTCCTAGGATGCTTGATTCCGGTCCAGGGAAGACATGGCTTGGCGGTTCAGTCTGGACTCTTCCCATGAGGCACAGGGTCAAGACTGATTTGCATATGGCTATGTCTGAACTGGGGTGGCGTGGTGAAGCAAAATAACGATGGATTAAACCCAGATCTGTGACTGGGGGTGAATGTTTGCCAATGTGCAGCATTCCGTCCATCATCTTGTGTGTTTTGCATTTCGCCTAAGTGGGAAGGGTATGCCCAGACGTGGGTCCCGTGCTCACTACGCCACTGGAGTCAAGCTATCCTGGCTGATGAAGGCTGATAGCCTGAAACCGGTCCTAGGATGCTTGATTCCGGTCCAGGGAAGACATGGCTTGGCGGTTCGGTCTGGACTCTTCCCATGAGGCACAGGGTCAAGACTGATTTGCATATGGCTATGTCTGAACTGGGGTGGCGTGGTGAAGCAAAATAACGATGGATTAAACCCAGATCTGTGACTGGGGGTGAATGTTTGCCAATGTGCAGCATTCCGTCCATCATCTTGTGTGTTTTGCATTTCGCCCTAAGTGGGAAGGGTATGCCCAGACGTGGGTCCCGTGCTCACTACGCCACTGGAGTCAAGCTATCCTGGCTGATGAAGGCTGATAGCCTGAAACCGGTCCTAGGATGCTTGATTCCGGTCCAGGGAAGACATGGCTTGGCGGTTCGGTCTGGACTCTTCCCATGAGGCACAGGGTCAAGACTGATTTGCATATGGCTATGTCTGAACTGGGGTGGCGTGGTGAAGCAAAATAACGATGGATTAAACCCAGATCTGTGACTGGGGGTGAATGTTTGCCAATGTGCAGCATTCCGTCCATCATCTTGTGTGTTTTGCATTTCGCCCTAAGTGGGAAGGGTATGCCCAGACGTGGGTCCCGTGCTCACTACGCCACTGGAGTCAAGCTATCCTGGCTGATGAAGGCTGATAGCCTGAAACCGGTCCTAGGATGCTTGATTCCGGTCCAGGGAAGACATGGCTTGGCGGTTCGGTCTGGACTCTTCCCATGAGGCACAGGGTCAAGACTGATTTGCATATGGCTATGTCTGAACTGGGGTGGCGTGGTGAAGCAAAATAACGATGGATAAAACCCAGATCTGTGACTGGGGGTGAATGTTTGCCAATGTGCAGCATTCCGTCCATCATCTTGTGTGTTTTGCATTTCGCCCTAAGTGGGAAGGGTATGCCCAGACGTGGGTCCCGTGCTCACTACGCCACTGGAGTCAAGCTATCCTGGCTGATGAAGGCTGATAGCCTGAAACCGGTCCTAGGATGCTTGATTCCGGTCCAGGGAAGACATGGCTTGGCGGTTCGGTCTGGACTCTTCCCATGAGGCACAGGGTCAAGACTGATTTGCATATGGCTATGTCTGAACTGGGGTGGCGTGGTGAAGCAAAATAACGATGGATTAAACCCAGATCTGTGACTGGGGGTGAATGTTTGCCAATGTGCAGCATTCCGTCCATCATCTTGTGTGTTTTGCATTTCGCCCTAAGTGGGAAGGGTATGCCCAGACGTGGGTCGCGTGCTCACTACGCCACTGGAGTCAAGCTATCCTGGCTGATGAAGGCTGATAGCCTGAAACCGGTCCTAGGATGCTTGATTCCGGTCCAGGGAAGACATGGCTTGGCGGTTTGGTCTGGACTCTTCCCATGAGGCACAGGGTCAAGACTGATTTGCATATGGCTATGTCTGAACTGGGGTGGCGTGGTGAAGCAAAATAACGATGGATTAAACCCAGATCTGTGACTGGGGGTGAATGTTTGCCAATGTGCAGCATTCCGTCCATCATCTTGTGTGTTTTCCTGATTCTCTGTGTCATATATTTTGAGTTAATAGTTTTGTTTATGCTGCACTGTTTGAATTGGATACGTCGATTTGGCTTCATGGTAATCTCATTGTATTTCTACACCCTCGAGTTGAGGTATCTCTGTGTCCAGTTGTTTTTGGCTTTGTAATAAACTAACCTTATATAGTTGTCTGTGAGTTATTATGTATCTAGGAGAGTTAATGGCAATTTGGTTGCGAACAAATTATTTTCCCTCCCCTTTACACTTTCATGCTGCGAAAAAGAGCCATTGAAGCGTATCGTTAGAACAATTCTAGAACTAATGGACCTGGCTCTTTCAATGTCATCTATGGTGGGGGGAATCACCGTATACACATATGGTACGTAGCGAGCGAGTGCAGCGAGCATGCCTGACTACTGCAAGAATGGCTTGGGGGGGACGATGTTCTACCCCCCAAAAAAATTTAAATAAATGGCAGAAATGGTGCATTTTACAACACATGTTTCATTATATACTCAAATGCAGTAACTTTTAAACTTTTAAAGCATAGTTTCAAGTTTAGTTTAGCAGCATAGTTACTTAAAACCATTGCATAACAGTAAAACAATCCATAAAATCCTTACAAAGTTGTAGAACTTTGCATGGCCATTAAGGCAGCCCATAAATGTGTTTTTATAGAATAAGGAAACAGATAATAATCCCTTAAAAACGTGTAGTGTGCAATAGTGCAGGGTGCACATTAAAAAGATGCACCTTGTTAATGTTGCCCCCTGAAAGCAAGATTGTTTGACCATTTGACCATTTCATAACAATAATGATAATCCACGAAAACTTTACAAGTAGCAAAACATTGCTGGGCCTTAAAAGCAGTCCTTAGAGACCTTCCAGGATAATAAAACAGGTAATAGAACCTTAAATACGTGTGATGTGCAAAAGTGCTGGTTGTGCGACATTAAAAGGAAGACCCTCATTAATAACGCCCCCGGGATTGATTGGCCAAAGAATTTAAAAGTTTATGTATCATTCTGGGATTTAAGCTCAGTACGCCATACATGTATTGCCAATTCAAGTTCAATATTGAGTGCGGCAGCCAGCCCCTAGGGTTTGCACCCCACAAGCGGAGTACAGTGGGGCCTGCCCTGCAACTAGAATCCGTTTCGCCATAAGCTCTTTGCAGGTGCAAAGCAGGTGCAGGAAATCTTCCGTGGTTGAGCCGTGTAAGAGGCAGACCGTCTTTACGGAGCCTCTTTGCAAGTGCGGAAAATGAGGGATACACGGTAACAGTCCCAGACGATATTTCAGGAAATGTTCCTTAATGATTCTTGAGTAGCCTAAGCTAAAATATTTTTTGGGGCGGTGAGCTATAAGTGCTCAGTGTCATCAGCCTTGAGCTCTATTTGCTATTGCGGCTTTGGCTTCTAGCAGCGACAGGGACTTTATTGATTTCCACACCAGCTTTTTAAATGCAGTGTGGCTGATGGTCGATTCCCAGAGCTGGGACAGCCCTGTATTGTGCAAGCTTTCCTGGAGGTAGGTCGTCACTGGTGATACATTTCTCTGTTACAGCTGTTGCCACCAGTAAGAATTGAGAGTATCTGAGGGAGCCTTTCGGATTTTATCTCAGCAGATTATGAAGGCTCCTTGCCTTGCCAAGGTCTGCCTTTGTAATCCGAACTCCAGCCTGATCTGTGCTGGCAAAGTGTAGTTTGGCAGGCTGAAGATGGTTCTATAAGCTCCTACTATGGTGCTATTCAAAATGTTAGCGTTCCTGGCCCTCTGGAGTTTGCAGCCATGCGCTATCATTGGTATAAGTTTGGCTTGTATTACTCGGACTAAGGGGGATAGTGTTGGCCCCTTCAGTTTTGACTTGAGATTCTTTAATGTAACTGCCACTACTAGACCTCTTTTCCTGATTGACTCCCTCTGGCGAGCCAATTGACCTTCCTTGTCAATGATCACCCCATGGTATTTATATTCTGCTAGTGATTGAACATGTGTTTTACCTCAGAACCAAACAGGTGGTTTCCTGTAATTTTTGCCAGTCACCGTGGTTCATGTCTTCTCAAAATTGATGTTTAGGCCATTTGCCTCAGAGTATTCTTGTGTTGCAGTGAGAACATGCTGTAAGCCGACCTGTGTGTGGCTGACCAGGCTACATCATCTGCGTAGTGGAAGCTCAACAACAATAGACCTCCTAGGCTTGGGGAGTGAGAATTGCAGGCATTAAGGGGTCGATTCCGATTCGGGACGGAAAAAGCACCGACCGACTCGGAGCCGGAATTAATTCCGACCGACACGTACCTGTGGCGCCCGACATGCCAAGTACGATGCAAAGCGTGCAAAATCCGACCGACTCGTACTGAACCCAAGCCGAACGATCGAGCCGCACGGAAAACAGCAATCCGGCCGGAAAAACACGCGAATCGAACCGACTGACACGCACCCGGAACAAATCCAACCGAAACGTTCCCGCGAACTCCAAACCGCAAAGTACGATGCAAGGCGCGAAAACCACGACCGAGTCGTACGGAGGACAAGCCGTACGACCGACACGCATTCAAAACTGCGAGCCGAAGTAACACAAAACACCGCGACCGACGCGTACGCAGCATAGAAAACTGCACAAACACAGCGTGAACAAAACGGAGAAGACCGTACGAGACAACTGCAGGGTCCGACTCGGTCACAAGAACGTTTCCAACATGCACAGAAAGTACTAAGGAAAAATACACTAAAAAAGGCCAAACAAGCAATTACAAAGCCAATAAATACTGGGGGGTGGGGACAGAGAACAAAGACACACCCACAACTCCACCCATATAAAGGACACAAATCCCAACCATGATCCTTTGCAAATGCTATTCTACTGCCAGCACTCAACAGACAGCAACCACACACCCACAGCTCATCCCTCACACAAGCCACACACCATCAGCACACCAACAAATAGCTACCTCACATACACCCAGCAAAACACACACTCACACACCCTCACCTGCACACCAACACACACATCACTCACCATCACCACCCATCACCATGCCCCCAAAGAAGAATCACAAGTTCCTAGATTGTGAATTGGAAGTCCTGGTAGACGAGATCCTCAGGGTAGAGCCACAGCTGTTTGGCACACTGGTCCAACAGACACCCATCTCCCAGAAAACCAAGATGTGGGAGAGGATCATCAACAGGGTGAACGCACAATCACCATGTCTGCGCACAAAGACTGACATCCAGAACAGGTGGTATGACGTGCGCAGGAGAGTACGGGAGCTGCTGAAGAAGGACTACCTCCTGAGCCAATACACCGGCAGTGGCCCTCCTGCCAAGCCAGTATACCTCAGGCCCTGGGAGGAGAAGGTGCGGGCCATCCTTCCGCCAGTGAGCGTCTATGGACTAGAGAACATCCCAGAGCCTGGTGAGTACACAACAAATGTACACAATATTCTGCCACAATACACACACACATCACTGTCAAGGGGAGAGTCAAACCATGGACTCATAGCAATTACACAGCAACCAGAACAGAATCATCCCAAAATGTGTATGTCAGTCAGATAAACACAACACATGCCATCTCAAAGTTACATTTAACCGTCTCATCACATGTACAAACACAACTACAACTACAGCTAGGCAGTGGCACAAATATAACTAACAAACACATCCAGACATGTAGCCACCACTACAACACCAACACACAGTGAAGACCACTGAAAGAAAGGAATTCTGTGTATGCTGGGCAAGTCAGTGTAGCCAATAGCATCATGGGAGTCGTAGTCACAGATATTGCTCACCCCCACAACTGTCCCATCAACACCACCATGAACCATGCGCACATCACAGGGAGTGGAAAAGGACTCACAAGATGGCTGACACTGGCTACTGCTGTGGGGAGCACAAGGCCCTGCTGGCAACTGTGCAACAACCAACAGCAGGACACCACTGACTGACATCCTGAGAGACAACTTCCACTCCCTGCAATGGAAGCACGTTCCATGGTGGGATATCTGGCTGGGTGGGAAGGAGGACTCGCAGCACTGACCATAGTCACAAGCACCTCCCCTCACACACCCCTCAACACAAACTCCACATAACCCACCTGGGAGAATGCAATGCCTCACATCCTAACTCAAGATCCCACAAAGAACCTCCACCCTGGGTTATGTTGTGTGAAGCACAGGGACACTCTTTGGACTTTTAGCCAAACAACTGCCAGGACAACACTCCCAGACATCCTGTCAGCACAGGCAGCCCACCCCACAGGGAAGCAGAGTCAAAAGGAAGGAAGGATGGGCATGCTGGGAAGGGGGGTGGAGGCAATAGCATGATGGGAGTCGTAGTCACAGCTCTACATCCCCCATCACATGGCCCAGCAAGCTCACACTCACGCATGCACATCCCACAGAGAGTGGAAAGGCCCATCAAAGATGTCTGACATTGTTGCTGTGTCGTGGGGAGCACAAGGGCATGCTGGGAACTGCACACCAACCAACAGCAGGACACCACTGTCAGCCATCTTGCCATTGCTCTCACACCCACACACACTGAACTCCCCACAAAAGCAAGTAAGTATGGGAATGCTGGGAAGTGGGGTGGAGGCAATAGCATGATGGGAGTCATAGTCACAGACACAGCTCACCCCCACAACTGTCCCATCAACACCACCCTGAACCATGCTCACATCACAGGGAGTGGAAAACAACTGACAAGATGGCTGACACTGGCTACTGCTGTGGGGAGCACAAGGCCCTGCTGGCAACTGTGCAACAACCAACAGCAGGACACCACTGACTGACATCCTGAAAGACAACTTCCACTCCCTACAATGCAAGCACGTTCCATGGTGGGATAACTCACTGGCTGGGTGGGAAGGAGGACTTGCAGCACTGACCATAGTCACAAGCACCTCCCCTCACACACCCCCTCAACACAAACTCCACATAACCCACCTGGGAGAATGCAATGCCTCACATCCTAACTCAAGATCCCACAAAGAACCTCCACCCTGGGTTATGTGGTGTGAAGCACAGGGACACTCTTGGGACTTTTAGCCAAACAACTGCCAGGACAACACTCCCAGCCATCCTGTCAGCACAGGCAGCCCACCCCACAGGGAAGCAGAGTCAAAGGAAGGAAGCATGGGCATGCTGGGAAGAGGGGTGGAGGCAATAGCATGATGGGAGTAGTAGGCACAGATATTGCTCAGCCTCACAACTGGCCCATCAACACCACCCTGAACCATGCTCACATCACAGGGAGTGGATAAGGACTGACAAGATGGCTGACACTGGCTACTGCTGTGGGGAGCACAAGGCCCTGCTGGCAACTGTGCACCAACAAACAGCAGGACACCACTGACTGACATCCTGAAAGACAACTTCCACTCCCTGCAATGCAAGCACGTTCCATGGTGGGATATCTGGCTGGGTGGGAAGGAGGACTTGCAGCACTGACCATAGTCACAAGCACCTCCCCTCACACACCCCCTCAACACATACTCCACATAACCCACCTAGGAGAATGCAATGCCTCACATCCTAACTCAAGATCCTACAAAGAACCACCACCCTGGGTTATGTTGTGTGAAGCACAGGGACACTCCTGGGACTTTTAGCCAAACAACTGCCAGGACAACACTCCCAGCCATCCTGTCAGCACAGGCAGCCCACCCCACAGGGAAGCAGAGTCAAAAGGAAGGAAGCATGGGCATGCTGGGAAGGGGGTGGAGGCAATAGCATGATGGGAGTAGTAGGCACAGATATTGCTCAGCCTCACAACTGGCCCATCAACACCACCCTGAACCATGCTCACATCACAGGGAGTGGATAAGGACTGACAAGATGGCTGACACTGGCTACTGCTGTGGGGAGCACAAGGCCCTGCTGGCAACTGTGCACCAACAAACAGCAGGACACCACTGACTGACATCCTGAAAGACAACTTCCACTCCCTGCAATGCAAGCACGTTCCATGGTGGGATATCTGGCTGGGTGGGAAGGAGGACTTGCAGCACTGACCATAGTCACAAGCACCTCCCCTCACACACCCCCTCAACACATACTCCACATAACCCACCTGGGAGAATGCAATGCCTCACATCCTAACTCAAGATCCCACAAAGAACCTCCACCCTGGGTTATGTTGTGTGAAGCACAGGGACACTCTTTGGACTTTTAGCCAAACAACTGCCAGGACAACACTCCCAGCCATCCTGTCAGCACAGGCAGCCCACCCCACAGGGAAGCAGAGTCAAAAGGAAGGAAGGATGGGCATGCTGGGAAGGGGGTGGAGGCAATAGCATGATGGGAGTCGTAGTCACAGCTCTACATCCCCCACCACATGGCCCAGCAAGCTCACACTCACGCATGCACATCCCACAGAGAGTGGAAAGGCCCATCAAAGATGTCTGACACTGTTGCTGTGTCGTGGGGAGCACAAGGGCATGCTGGGAACTGCACACCAACCAACAGCAGGACACCACTGTCAGCCATCTTGCCATTGCTCTCACACCCACACACACTGAACTCCCCACAAAAGCAAGTAAGTATGGGAATGCTGGGAAGTGGGGTGGAGGCAATAGCATGATGGGAGTCATAGTCACAGACATAGCTCACCCCCACAACTGTCCCATCAACACCACCCTGAACCATGCTCACATCACAGGGAGTGGAAAACAACTGACAAGATGGCTGACACTGGCTACTGCTGTGGGGAGCACAAGGCCCTGCTGGCAACTGTGCAACAACCAACAGCAGGACACCACTGACTGACATCCTGAAAGACAACTTTCACTCCCTGCAATGCAAGCACAGTCCATGGTGGGATAACTGACTGGCTGGGTGGGAAGGAGGGCCGGCTGTCAACCAAATACAACCAATGCAGACCATGTTCACACCCCAACAAATACATAGAAATGCCCAAATAATGCAGGACAATGTGCTACACCAATATCAACCCCTGACTGTGACAACTTAGGACAATGCAATGTACAGGCCCGCACCCAGAGGCACAGTCACAACTGTCAGGTGTGTCAACCATTGATGCCTGCAGAAACATAACATACATTGTGTGTGTCTCCCAAAAACAGGTGATGATGGGGACACAGCAGCAGACGCTGAGGAGTCCCAGTCCCAGGCTCAAGAGGATACGGAGCTCACTGGTGTCGTACAGCCTCTGCCCTCCTCGGACGAAGAAGACCAACCTGGCACCTCCGGTGCAAGTCAACATGCAGCACCAGCAGGACCACCAGCTGCAGCACCAGCAGGACCACCAGCTGCACCCCCTGCACCCACCCCTCCAACGACTGTCACCACAAATACCATCCCTGCCGACATGGACAGAACAAGGAGCACCACCAGCACAGGGACCCTGGACCAACGTGGGGCCATGGACACCACCACCACCACCAACCCCCAAGGGGGACCAGGGTCATCTGTGCGTGCCACTGCACGCACTGCACATGTCGGCAGGGGTGGTGGGAGGGGTGGGAGACAGAAGTCACTGCTTGCAGAGGTGTCTGGTGTGCATGATGACCCACAATTGGTACGCATAGCCGATGCGTACCAGTCCAGCACCGGAGATCTCAGCCAGGTAGTGGGGCTCCTCAGAGACATGAAACAGCAGCAGGCTGCCCATCATGCCCTCTTGGACTCACACATGTCCCGCGTGGAGTCCAAGTGGGACGCACTGCAAGAGATGACGGCGGTGCACAGGGACATATTACAATGCCTCCGCCAGATGAACAGCAACCAGTCTACACCTCCCTGTGTGCCAACAACATCTGGTGCTGAACAAACTGCAACTGCCACAGGGAGGGAGGATGACTCTGGCGGAGAGTCCCCTGCACCGCAGCAGCCTGTACTTGAGGGGCCCCCCAAAGAAGAGGGGTCGTCCGAGGAGGGGCAAGTGAGAGGCCGATGGCCAAGTGCAACCCCCAGGAAGCCTGAACCTGTTCTGGATGTTCACCTTTGTGCACAAACTGTTCACCCTGTTGACGGCAACACAACTCCCACACATGACATGGGGAGTACAAGTTGGACCAATGTCTCAGACAACTGTGGCCCCGATACTGGGGATTTTGTCTACCAGGACTTTCAATTCACCTAGGAACTTCTGATTGCAATATAAATGTACAGCACTAACCATCCTATGCACTATTCACACAAATGTATCACAATAAACACACTAATACACCATACTTGCCTCTGTTGTGATTCCAACGTGGGTGCTGTCATGGGGATGATGAACTGCAAAATTACACTGCGTATGCGAACTGCAACAGCAAGTACAACACAGGCATGTGAGTAAAGGCAACGTGACACATATGAGGGAGACACACCACCAGGGCTACACAACACATACACACCTAGGCCATCTGACTCATTGCCTACACTGATGTTGCCAGGAAAGACGGTGCAATGCACAGACACCACGCCTATTCCCAGTTGTAGTCAAGTAGCCCACAGGTGCAGTAAGCAAATGGCAGTCAAATGTGTGACCACAGACAACGCACATCACAAAGTGAAGCACAGGTTTATTACACAGTTGCAACATGTCGTAACCACTACAGATGCAAGGTAATCCCACCTGGCAGCGGGCACACAGTCAACAACTGTAGAAGGAAGGAAGTCCATGGGTGTGGCGCACATCACCTGTAGGGACACAACAGCTACCACCCTGGAAGTACAATCACGTCGTCGGTGGACACAGTTGACCAAACGAATCTGAAAGTACCCTGTGAAGGACAGAAATGACACACAGTCAAAAGCAATGGCGAACAGGACAGAACAGCAAAACTCATGCACAATACATGTTACAAGATACCCACCCAGAACCAAGTTAGCATGTCAACACTGTTGGGGAGTACAGACCACCTGTAAGCACACATCGCTACACACATCCAGTCAAGTAGCCCATGGACACACTCCAACAGCACCAGAGCACCACCTACACATATCATGCCAACTCACATCATTGACATGACACCTCAGGATACTCACATTCAGCTAAAGAAGTTGGTGATGAGCTGTGTGCGGACATCACCCTCATCATCATCATCATCACTGGCATCGTGGTCCAGGCCAGGATCCTCCACAGGTGGCGGATGTTGGTCATTGTCATCCTGGATGAGAGGCAACTCCTTCCGCACTGCCAGGTTGTGGAGCATGCAGCAGACCTTCGCTGGGGCATATGGGAGGGACCCTCCTGTCTTGTCGAGGCAGCGGAAGCGGCTCTTCAGGAGACCAAATGTCCGCTCAATCACTCTCCTGGTCCGACCATGTGCCTCATTGTAGCGCATCTGGGCTGGTGTCACAGGGTTCCTGAGGGGTGTCAGCAACCACGGCATGTTGGGGTATCCCGAGTCACCTACGGACAGACAAGTGCACATTAGCTGACTTGGAAAAGTGGGCGGAATACTACAGATCAGATCACACACAATGGCACAAAGTCAGTACACACCGACAAGCCAGGCACGCTGGTTCTGCATCTGTGCCATCATCCTAGAGATGCGACTACTCCTCATCACAAAGGCATCGTGTGCTGAACCAGGGAAACGGGCACACACGTGTGAGATGGTCATATCTGCAAGACACACCACCAGTGCATTGACCGAGTGGTAGTGCTTGCGGTTACGGTAGGCCTGATCCTGGGCCTGTGGTGGTACCAAAGCCACATGTGTCCCATCAATGGAGCCAATGACATGCGGCATCCTCCCCAGGGCATAGAAGTCACTCTTCACGTCAGTGAGTCGTTGCAGTCTAGGGAAATAGATGTACCGGTTCAGGTATAGCAACATTGCCTCCAAAACATCGCAGAGCACACGGCTCAACATGGTCTGTGACATCCCACCAGCAGTCGCCACAGTATGTTGGAAGGTACTGGTGGCAAAGAAGTGTAGGGCTGCCATCACCTTCACCTTGGGGGTCAGCGCTGTAGGATACGGCCAGCCAGGCTGCAAATGTGGGGCCAACTGCACTGCCAAATCCTCAATCAGCTGCCTGGTGAAGCGGTACCATCGGATGCTGTCCCGTTCCACCATCGTTGCCAGGTCTGGGAATGGTCTATGGACAGCAGGAGCCCTGCAGTGCAGAGGAGAAGAAAGCAAGATTGTCAGTCACCCCACATATGCGGCATTGAACACACTCAATATCACATCATACATCATTATGAGGCACAACTACATGAAGTGTGCAGTTCCGTAAGGACATGTATGGTACATACATGGCCAACATCTGTCATCACGGTTCAACAAGTGGCATCAATAAGTCCCAGGTTGGCCCAATGGATATCATGAGGCCGTGTCACAGTTCCCATCTCCTGCTGCCATGTCACAATCACCCCCCACAGTGACATGTGAGGACAGATGTGCCCCAGGCATCACAGCTCAACGACAGGTACATTCCCAGGGACCCTGTATTGCCACATGGACACTGGCATTACATGGAGTATCATGTATACACCACAGCAAAACAACCATGACCCCCACAGGTAGTGGTTCCACTTGCCACTGCAGGACAGACATGGACGTCTGTGACACACACACGCACAACATCAAAGTCCATGCACACACAACGTGGATGTGGAGACTGTCTCCCATTGTGCACATCAAATCAGAGACATTGTAAACACTACATGCACACAGACTGTGGAGGACCATCACTATTGTGCCACTGGGACACCCTGGCTCAAACATACCGTCCCACATGGGACTCACGGGGTATGTGACATGACATACACATACACCACCGTGAAATGTGACCATGGCACATGCACAGATATGAACAGTTGCACATCACAGTGGTCATGTACACGTAACACCCAGGAACCTGTCCCCATGAACACGTGCACAGCCTAGGGGTGGCTGCCCCCAGGTGACACCCACAGGACAACATGTACACCAACATACACACAATAGGAAATGCAGCCTTACATGCCTTATGATACAGTTTGGACAGGCTGTGGTGTTGTAGGTGTGCCCCTCACTCCCTGGGAGCTATCTGTGGCTGGCATATGTTCATCTGAGACAGGCATGGTGACATATGCCAGTCACTTGTACAGGGATGCATTGAACAGCAATGGACCGATCGGTGCACCCGGCCGGCCCATTGCATTCACTGTGTGCGGGTACGCGTTGTACCCCTGTACGCGTTGTACCGCAATGGACCGATCGGTGCGCCCGGCCGGCCCATTGCATTCAATGTGTGCGGGTACGCGTTGTACCCCTGTACACGTTGAACAGCAATGGACCGATCGGTGCACCCGGCCGGCCCATTGCATTCAATGTGTGCGGGTACGCGCTGAACAGCAATGGACCGATCGGTGCACCCGGCCGGCCCATTGCATTCAATGTGTGTGGGTTCGCGTTGTACCCATGTACGCGTTGTACCGCAATGGACCGATCGGTGCGCCCGGCCGGCCCATTGCATTCAATGTGTGCGGGTACGCGTTGTACCCCTGTACGCGTTGAACAGCAATGGACTGATCGGTGCACCCGGCCGGCCCATTGCATTCAATGTGTGCGGGTACGCGTTGTACCCCTGTACGCGTTGAACAGCAATGGACCGATCGGTGCACCCGGCCGGCCCATTGCATTCAATGTGTGCGGGTACGCATTGTACCCCTGTACGCGTTGTACCGCAATGGACCGATCGGTGCGCCCGGCCGGCCCATTGCATTCAATGTGTGCGGGTACGCGTTGTACCCCTGTACGCGTTAGTACCGCAATGGACCGATCGGTGCGCCCGGCCGGCCCATTGCATTCAATGTGTGCGGGTACGCGTTGTACCCCTGTACGCGTTGTACCGCAATGGACCGATCGGTGCGCCCGGCCGGCCCATTGCATTCAATGTGTGCGGGTACGCGTTGTACCCCTGTACGCGTTGTACCGCAATGGACCGATCGGTGCACCCGGCCGGCCCATTGCATTTAATGTGTGCGGGTACGCGTTGTACCCCTGTACGCGTTGTACCGCAATGGACCGATCGGTGCGCCCGGCCGGCCCATTGCATTCAATGTGTGCGGGTACGCGTTGTACCCCTGTATGCGTTGTACCGCAATGGACCGATCGGTGCGCCCGGCCGGCCCATTGCATTCAATGTGTGCGGGTACGCGTTGTACCCCTGTACGCTTGGAACAGCAATGGACCGATCGGTGCGCACCCATTGTCAATGGCCTAGCCTGGCAACGGGCGCGTTTTCGAAATTCGAACGAGTCGGTTGCTGGAAATTCAGTTGGTCACCCACAACAATGTTGCAAAATCATGTATGTCATGAAGTTGAAGATTTGAAGGATGCGAGCAGTTCAAAAGAAGGCGGGAGGCAAGATGGCGACTGAGTGACATCTCGCCGCGGAGCTCCGCCGCCGGACCCCGAGTTGTATGCCTAAACGCATCTGAGCCACTCATAGGTTAAGCCTCGTAATTCACTTGCGGAATAGAAGGCAAGGAAAATCATGAAAAGAAGCACCCGGAATGTCTGGATATATTAAGTTATATTTACTCACCATGCTTGACTCCGGGAATGCACTCTCACCTCTCTGCAGCCCTGGGGTTCTGTATACGGATCGACCTTCCTGGATCTCCCTTGCCCTGCGTGATCCATTACTAGTGCTGCCTGGAAGGAACACATCGGCGAATTACAGCGGGACGGCTGACAGAAGGAAAATCTTACCGGGAACACGCAGTGTCTACGCGGGAAGTGAATACTATTGGAAGATACTTTGTTGCAGCGGAAAGACCCGACAGAGCCGACAGTTTCGAAATCAAGTAAGAATGGCTGGAAAGGGTACCAAGACTCTGAAGGGGAAAACTGCGCAAATATGTGGCGCCTTAGCGAGTGTACCGCTACAAACTAGTACATTAATTACAGACACCAGGCAGAAAAAGATGGATACACGAGGTATTAAAAATAAAAGCAGTGACAAGGGAGAGAAGGGAGAGAAGGGAGAGAAGGGAGAAAGTAAAGGGAAAAATGAGGGCGAAAACTGCACTGAGAGCATAGAGAATCCCAAGAGAACATTTGCAAAGACTAACAAAGAGCCGGATTACTCACAGCCTCTAATCACTAGCAGCTTTTGTGTACCAGGATCCAAGACTGTGACAGAATCTACAGTCAGCACAGATGGGGGAGAAGAGAAGAGCGATAGCCTACAGAGCAAACAGAAGGACTTAAAAACGCCCATAGATCTGGTGCATCCAAGTACACCCTATCCCACAACCCAGGCTAATAAAACAATAATGGAGGCGCATTCCACCCCATTATTGCAACATCAATATACAGATGGGGGCTACAACCAGGACAAAGAAGGGAAGAGCAGCAAGTCAGGTAAAGATGGTAAAGAAACTGTAGAAGTAATACAAGAAGCAATACAGCTACCTAAAACACCTGACAATCTTGAAAAATTCTACTCATTAACTGATGAGTCAGAAATCTCTGATATAAGCATTTCCCTATCAAGCGAAGAGGACGAGGCAAACTGGCCTAGTAGTACAAACACAGACCCACAGAAGAGTAGGAATGGACAAAAGAAATTACGGAAAAAAGAAGTGGGAGCCGCCAAAAAGACAAGAGATCTCTGATAAAGGTAGCATCGCAGATCTGAGATGGGACTACACGGACACACAATTTGCAATTACTACAGATATAATGGATGCCTCAAGCAGCAATCAAACAATTATCAGTAGTAACTGCACCAATAAAGAGGAGGAGGAAAGGGTAAAGTGCGAGTCTGCTCTTTCAACGGTGCTACATTCTATTAAAAGTTTCCAGGAAGAAGTTAAAGCAGATAACAGGAGATCACGTTTGGCTGCCAAAAAATTACAAGGGGCTGTTAGGAAGGTAGGCAAGACATGTGTAGATATTGCCGATCGGATGGCTTCCGTGGAAGTACGGACCGAGAATCTTGAGAAAGATGTAGCTGTGCTAAAAACCCAAGCAGATGAGCAGGAAAGTACAGTTAAAGATTTCATGTGGAAGATGGAAGCGCAGGAAAATAGACAACGGCGTAATAATCTCCGCTTTTTAGGGATCCCGGAAGGTGTTGAGAAGGACGATCCTAGGGGCTATATGGTCACACTTTTGAAGGGAGCTTTTCCAGAGCTACAATCCTGGGATTGGGATAAGGAAATACAGCGGGCACATAGGTTTCCGCTAACTCCTCCTAAACGCTCTTTAGCTACGCCTCAATATCCTCGTGCAATGCTGTTATTCTTTGGGAACTTTCTTCTACGTCAAGCTTTGTTTGATCTGGCAAGGCCTACGACAAGAAGAAACTTTGGGGGAATCACTTTTTTACTAGACCCGACTTTGCACATGCCACAGTCGAACGAAGATGGAGACTCAGACAGCTCTTTGCTCCCTTTCAAGAACTTGGAGCAGATGTGTATCTGCAGAACCCGGCTAGACTAAAAATTGTGCATAAAGGGACCACACGTAGTTTCAACTCAGAGATTCAAGCAAAAGCATATTTAGAGGAACTCACAGCGAAACGGGGGAGCAGGGAGTAGGGAGCAGGGACTGGAAAGGGTATAGTCTACGACTTCGATCGCAACTTAGTAAATATTATTTAAATATCACTAAAGTAGGGGGGCGTGGCCAAGACTCGGAACGAAATGGCCGCTTGAGCGCTCGGCTCCGTGAACCCTATCCCTCCTCCGTCAATCCTGAATAAAGATCCGGCTTCCCGAGGTGGGGATCGTGCCTGCATACCAGCGGAGGCTCCGGGGCCAGCACCCGCCGCTCTAAATCATCCAGGGCCGGAGTTCTGGGTCCCGGAAGACGAGGGCCTATCCGCAACGTGAAGCCGGGGGCTAGATTTGAAGGTCCGGCCGCCGGGAGAAGGCGGGGGCGCGGCCTGTAGCCCCAGTGGATCCTGCGCAAAAGTTACCCTGCGAGCGGTGGCTGCAATACATCGAGCTGGCAATACGGCCCTCCCGGTCGCGGACCAGAAGCACTCGACGCCGCTCCAGACACCGAGGCGCCGACGTGTGGCGGCTGACCGGTGGGGCTGTGTGACGGTCCGGAGACCCTAAGTCAGGGGGGAAGACCGAGAGGGGCCCAAGGAGTGGTGGGTCCCGGACTCCCACGCACCAGAACCCCCAGCAGTCTGAAACCGGAACCCCGATCCATGCAGGGATCCGGCTGGGGGGTAAAGCGGAGGCGCCTTCCACTATTCCATACGGAGGCCAGGTGATGAGCGACGGGGAGGAGAGGCACCAAGCGTCCACAAGCTTGCCTACACGGTGGCCGGGGCCGACGCGGGGATAAAGCGGTGTAGCGGAGGATGCCTGGCCGCACCCCAATGATCTAAACCCCACGAGCCGCAGGGCCAGCCGGGAACGGGGTAGCAGTGCCTTGCAGCCCCGCTGACTATCGCCTAAGGATTGGCAGACGACGGACTGGGGCCGCACACCATAGCACCGGACATAGAACCAAGCGGTGCAGCGGAGGGTTGACCACGAGCCACAATGGCAGCGGAGAAGAGCAAAGTCACAGGTACAAGGGGTTCGAAACTGGTGCAAACTAACAAGCTGGACCGCTATACCCTCCCAAAAGATATGCTACAGAGCCGACAGTCTGGCGGTGGCGCTACCGGAGAACTCGGAGATGGGGACCGGGAACTGTCCCTAAAAGACGTCATGAAAGCAATCACTACGGGCCAGGCTGCACTGGAACACAAAATGGACACCATCGCCATCGAGGTCAACCTGATCCGGGCTGATCTCACTAAACTTAACGAAAAGGTTAAACAGGTTGAGCTCACCACTTCCAGTCTGGTAGACGATGTGGCCCTGCTCCAGGGTGAGATGCAAGACATGCAAGCATTCCGGAAAACCACAGAACTTAAGCTTGATGACTATGAAGGGCGCCTACGCCGCAATAACCTGCGCATTTTGGGAGTACCTGAAAAAGCGGAGGGACAGACTCCGGACCTTTTCGTGGAAGACCTTGTGTTGCAACACCTAAAACCTAAGGGCCTGAGTAAGTTTTTTGTCATTGAGAGGGCACATAGAATCCCAGGGGGTCGTCCCAGGCCGGGAGCCCCCCCACGCCCAATGCTGGCTAGAGTGCTAAACTTCCGGGACAGAGACGTGATCCTTCAAAATGCCAGAACGGGGACAGGCCTCCGCTTTGAGAACGCCAACATTTCCTTTTTCCCGGACTTCACGCAACGAGTGCAGCGTCAACGAAAGTCCTTCACCATAGTGAAGCAGAAACTTAGGGAAAGGGGACTGAAATACTCTATGCTATTCCCGGCGCGCCTTCGAGTAGAAGCCGGAGGGAAAATCTGGTTCTTCGAACAGCCCGAGGAAGCGGCGGACTGGCTGGAACATCAGACGGAGCGGGCCTTGCGAGATCGAACGGCTGGGGGAGAAGATGCCTCTCAGGCACACATCTGACAATGACGTCATGAACAGGAATCCCCTCTAGCGAGGTCTGGCCATCGAGTGTGGCTGGGACAGGTAACAGGCGGTGCGGCGGCTGGATCCCGGGGAGAAGCCTCCCCTCTAGTTGACAATTCTTCGGAACCTTTGGGGTGTATCCCATGTAGGGAACTTGTCAACGTATAATAGTCCCGGGGGGATGGGAAAGCGGGCTGTCACGCCCTCACATTATCTTCTATTAGTTCTTTATTGGGGCGACAGGCACTCTGCAAGTTTCTTATGGGCAGTTCTGAGCCCAGAGTGCAGGGCAGCGGGGTGGGGGGATGTTGGGGGAAGGGGGGTTGGAGGGTTGGGGGTTATGTTTATGTAGTAGTATTGTTTTTACATCGGTATCACATGCCACAAAGATGACGGAGCCATCTGCCAATAGTAACCTAAACCACGAGCATCATGGGGGATAAAAATGTTAAAATATTGAGCTGGAATGTTAACGGACTTGGGGACAAGATTAAACGCAGCGTGGTACTCCAATACATAAAACGTCAGGGTCCAGACATCGTACTCCTACAAGAGACTCACCTGGTCGGGAATCTCTGTAGAGCTATGCACAGGGGAGGGTACACAATGGTCGCACACGCGGGATTCACCTCGGGCTCCAGAGGGGTGGGCATCATGGTTAAAAAAACACTTCCCCTGATGGTGGGATCCGTGTGGACGGATGGGAGGGGTAGATATGCTGGGATCTCTGGAACATGGGAGGGCCGCTCCATTACATTAATGTCGGTCTATGTGCCCCCGGGGGTGCAGGGCTCCACCTTCGCCGACCTGGGCTCCGTCCTACTTACGGTGCCAGATGGCCTCCTGGTCCTTGGAGGAGATTTTAATGCAGTAGTTTCAGGCACACTGGACAGATACCCCCCCAGGGAGATAGGACCAGCTGCACGCTGGCTGCCCGAATTTCTCGACACTATGGGGTTGGTAGACGGTTGGCGCACACACCACCCAGACCAGATACAGCACACCTTTCACTCGGGCGCCCATCATAGCCTATCTCGTTTGGATTACTGCCTGGTCCCCGCAGCACAAGTCACGCACATACACGAAATCAGACACTTAGCGAGGGGCATCTCGGATCACTCTCCGATATGGGTACACATAGTACTCAATCAAGTAGCAGTGGGTAGACTGGCTCCAATTAATCCCTGGTACCTTCGAGACCCGAAACTCCGTGGAGACCTCCACAAGGCCATGGACGACTACTTCTCCGAGAATGTAGGGTCAGTATCTTCATCCCAGTCCCTGTGGGAAGCGTTCAAGGCTGTGATTCGGGGACAGGCTCTGTCCTTGATCGCCGGGGCGAAGAAAGATAAACAAAAAGAAGTCCTCGCTATAGAGGCAGACATCTACAGGCTGGAAGGCGACCTAGAATCGGGCGTGACACCGGAGAAACTCCATTCCCTCAGCCTGAAGCAACACGAATACAAAGCCCTAGTTACAGACACGGCCAAACTACTAGGTAGGGAGCGACAAGGTAGGATCTACGAACAGGGTGACAAAGCAGGGAAGCTAATAGCATGGCTAGACAAAAAAGAATGGGCGAGTAGATTGGTCCCGGAGCTTAGGGGCGAGAGAGACGTCTCCATTACTGAACCTCAAGAAATAGTGGACAGATTCGCCGCCCACCTACACAATATATATACGACAGTGACCCCACACACAGAGGAAGACTCACAGGACTTCCTTCGCGATATCAGGCTCCCCTGCCTCTCCTCAGCAGAGCGCGACTTTATGGATAGTGACTTAACCACAGATGAAATCGCGCAAGCAATTCGTGCATTGAAACCAGGCAAGGCCCTGGGACCCAATGGTATCCCCATCGAACTATATAAAATGCGGCCCGACAAACTTGCACCATACCTAAAAGCGATGTTTGAGGAATCTAGAGATTGTGGGGTGCTGCCACGGGAGCAGAGAATAGCTACTATCGTTACGATACATAAGGAGGGGAGGCCCAGGACGGACTGCTCCTCCTATAGGCCGATCTCCCTCCTCAACGCCGAACCCAAAATCCTGGCAAAGCTCCTGGCGATTCGCCTGCTAAAAGTAATAAGCACCCTGGTGCACCCAGACCAATCAGGCTTCATGCCCCACAGAAACACGGCCCTAAATATTCGCAGGATTAACGGAGTGCTAGGGAGGGCGTCCACCATTCGGGAGGCGGCGGTGATAGTGTCATTGGACGCAACCATGGCGTTTGACACGGTCGAATGGTCCTACCTCTGGGCAGTTCTGGCAAAACTGGGCTTTGGCCCAAAATATATAAAGTGGGCTCGTCTCCTGTATCAGGATCCACTGGCACAGGTAGTAGTCAACAATAAACTGTCGGCCACGTTCCCGCTCAGTCGTGGTACCCGTCAGGGATGCCCACTCTCGCCGCTGCTCTTTGCCCTCGCTCTGGAACCACTGGCTGCATGGATCCGATGGGACCCCAGGATACGAGGGCTGGGGTGGGCCCCGAGCGGGAGGACCGGATTTCACTCTATGCAGACGACATTTTACTCTATCTGGCCTCCCGAGGAAATCCCTAATAGTAGTGTTAGATATCCTGGCAGTATTCGGGAGATTTTCTGGATTCACCATTAATTGGGGCAAATCCGTACTACTCATCATTCAGGGGAGCCCCCATCCTCCCGAGAGACTGCCCGCTTCGAATTACAACTGAGGGCTTTACATACCTGGGTGTTTTCATCTCTCTGGATCCCGTGGCCCGATATGCCCACAATCTTCTTCCACCTCTGCGTAAACTCAAAAAGACATCGCCAATTGGAAAGCACTCCCCTCTCCCTACTGGGCAGAGCAACCCTGTTTAAGATGATGTCCCTGCCCAGATTCCTATATGTACTACAAAATGCCCTGGACCCGGTACCGGCGCACTTCTTCAGGGAAGTAGAGGGTCTTCAGAGAGAGCTGCTCTGGGACGGCAGATCGCGCATCGCCCTAAATAAGTTGACCCTAAACTGGTACGATGGTGGCATAGGCCTCCCGGACATTAAAAAATACTATTGGGCAGCACACCTTGCTGCCATCAATCATGGTACATATGGGAGGGGCGACGACCCGGGCTATGGCATGGACAAATGGCTCCTCTCCGGAGGCAACTACAACAGGGCACTATACGCGCGGCCCCAGAGATACCATCTAACAGGCCCAACAAACCACTCGGTCCGCATCTGGCATGAAGCAACCAACTCCCTGGGGTGGGGACGAAAACTGACGTTGGCAACCCCACTGTGGGATTCTGAATTATTGGGTAACTTATGGAGGTCGAAGGGCTTCGACAAATGGGACCTCATCGGCATAACACAAGTCAAAGACGTTTGGGAAGAGGGGAGAGTTAAGTCCTTCACCACACTGCAGACTGAATATAACCTAGCCGACACTGAATATTTCAGATATGCTCAAATCCAACATGCGATCCAATCGCATCTGCCCAAAGGGGTACCCCCGGGAAGCCTCGCCCCTAGAGGACAGAATCCTGGACGGACACCTACCAGACAAGACGATCTCCTTAATATATAAAAAGCTGATAAATAACACGACAGACCCACTCCAGACATTAAGGGAACGATGGATGGGGGACGGGATCGAGATGGATGATGAGGACTGGCGGGAGGCGGTGGCCTCCCCTAGGGTGGTCGCCATACCGGCACGCCTGAGACTAGTTCAGCTAAAGATACTCCATCGGGTATACATCACCGGGCCACGCTTGATCCGGATGGGGGGAACAGAGAGTGGGGTGTGCAGGAGAAGGTGTGGACACCTGGGAACCTTCCTGCACATCATATGGGAATGTGAACACGTTAGTTCCTTCTGGCGCGGGGTACATAAGGTAATGTGGGAAGTGTTACACGTCCGCCTCTCGCTGGAGGCGAGACGCTGCCTTCTAAACATATGGGAGCCCACAGACCTGAGCACGCATCAGATACAATGGGCCAGCCTGGGGTTCATGATAGCCAAGAGAAACATTGCACAACTATGGGGCGCTGCTAAACCACCGACTCTGGAAGCCTGGGAGAGGGACCTAGATTGGTGTATGTTTAGGGAGAAGACAGTGTATACCACCAGGGGATGCCCCAAAAGTGGGTCCGAATCTGGAATCCATGGAACGACTTTCGTGGAGGAATATGTATGCCACCTGTTATAGCTGACTCAGATGTCCTCTCCTGATCCGGGCCACTCCCCTCTGATGTAGATATGTAATCCTTTTCTTCTGTACAAAAGTACTATTTATTAATTGGCAGTGATTTCTGTATTGTATATATGAACCGATGTATGTTGTAATAAAAAGATTTATAAAAAAAAAATATCACTAAAGTAGTAAGGAGGGCTTAACCTTTATCCTTGGCAATGCTGCATTAATTTTGTTCACATGAAAGGGGGAGGGCGGCGGGGATGCGGGGCTCTGATCCCTCAGATGTCATCTCCTGGCTTTGGCAAAGCCAGGTAACCTCAGGTGTAGGTGGTGGGTGGGGGTGGGCAAGGGTGGGGGGCTGAGGGTGGGGGAGGGTAAGGGGGGAGGTTGGTCACAGACATGGGGAAGAATAGATGCAGCACGATTCCAGTTAAAGCATAAAATTTCCATTATATACAATGAGTGAATTACGTATTGCCTCGGTAAATATTTGTGGCCTTAATGACACTAAAAAGAGAAGGAACACCGCAATTGGATTACGACTATTAAAAGCAGATGTAATATGTTTACAAGAGACACATATTGAAAACACACAGAGACATTTATTGGGAACACTTGGATATGTGCTGGTGGGGGCTACAAAACAGAATTCCCGCACGCGTGGAGTAGCAATACTGACCTCCAACCACTCTTTACAATTTAGTCGGGTGTCGGCAGATCAGCAGGGGAGGTGGGTAATCACTGAATGTAGCTGGAATAATGGAAACCCAATGACTATTTGCTCCATATATGGGAGCAATGTAGATGACCCAACGGTAATCTATCAAGTTAGCAACGAATTAGCTACCTGGCCATTGCCACTCATACTTTGTGGAGATTTTAATATAAACTTGCCAGCAGATAAAAAGTTTAATCAAGATTAGGGCTCCCGGTTTTATGGTATTTATTTTTTTAACATTTCCGTCTGTATTTATCCATATTTATTTTTATGTCATTTTATCTGTATATATCTGTATTTATTTTTGTCGCAAGCAAAAAAAGAGGTTGCAGCTAGTATTTTTCCACATTTATTTAAATAGACAGTGCACACAGTTGTTATAGGTTTAGCTATATATATATATGCGCCAAATATGTTTCATGCAACATCCACAAAAACTTTTCTGTTAGATCAAAACAGGAACTCCCATATGAGAAATGGGAGTGGTGTCACTGAGATTACTTGCAGTAATATTAGTGAGCTGCTGCTGTGTTACAATATTGAAAACACTGTCACTAGCCATGATTATTAAATGCAAACGCATTTAGAATTCAGACGAGTGCACCTGTGCACTTTCAGTGACCTGGCCAAAGACGGCAGCAAGCTCTCAATTCAGAAAAAAATATCCAACAACACCCACGTGAGCTGGCAGCTTTTGATTCACATTTTTTAAACCAAGTCCTTCACTAATGCAAAACCCTTTTTCCATAAGTTAAACAGTCTCTGCTTTGAAGACATTGGGCGTGTATCACTTCCCTTATTTAACTTTGTACTGCCTAGTAGCATTTGAACAATTTACTGTAATGCTGTAATCCCACACAGTGTAGCTGCAGCCACAGTTCTTCCTCGCACAGTGGAGAAAAAAAAACAGATTTAACTTGAAAAGGGGCTTACAGATATGCCCCGGCTGTCTCTGTCTCTCAGGAATGTTGTTTCTTCATGCTGCACCAAGTCACAAAGGAAAGTTTCAATTTAAGGCCTAAAAATATCTGAAAGCGAATGCGACCTAATTTCCCTAATGTGTTTATACAGCCGGTCTTTCTGACCTTTTTGGGTCACACATTTCTGCCAGTCCTACATTAGCGCCAAGTACTCGCGCTAGCGCTACTAACAACGTCCCCGCCTCCTCTAATTTGAACACCTGTAGTGGTGCAAACAGTGAAATACAAGTCCACCCCCACCCTTTCACCTACCTGTGACCTAAAACTGACTGGGGTGCTGGCGCAGCTCCGGAGATGTCGAAGGAACAGCTGAAGGAATTTCCCGCGCCTTCCAGAGATTAATGGCCCAGCAGGTGCTAATGTGGGCAGGCATACACCACAATCAGGAAGAGGGGCGTGGCAGGCAACCCTGGCTGGAGCACGGATTGCCAAACAATTCTCGGAATCCGAGAATCCGATTTGGTTGTATTTTTCCGCTTCTATTTATAAATACAGACGGAAGAAAAATATTTTTCCGTCTGTATTTATATGTAAAAATCCGTTTAAACGGAAAACCGGGAGCCTTAATCAAGATACAGGCTGGGTATATAAGGGACGCAAGCCAAAGGTATTTAGTGCTCTGAAGGCACTATGCCAAGAACACGCACTTACAGATCTTTGGAACTGGCAGGATCCCACCAAATCTGGCTTTACCTATTATTCTTACCCGCATAATAAACATGTCAGAATAGGTTATATACTAGCATCACACTCACTTTTACACAATTGCAAAATGGAAAAAAATCCTCGGATTTTAGCAGATCATAACCCATTAATAGTGGAAGTCAAGTGGGGCAGACACAGGGAGAGGACGATTCCTATCTGGACTTTTGAAAGGGCATTATTGTTAGATGAAGAATGTTGTGTTTACATGCGAGGGTGGATACCTCAGTTTGTTAGAGAAAATGTAGGAAGTGCAGGAATTGAGGTTGTGTGGGACACGCTTAAAGCAGGTGTGAGGGGGGAAACACTTAGGTACTCAATACAGCGGAATAAAAAAGACAAAAAACATTGAATGACCAACTAGTGAAATTAGCCACTGCAGAAGAAGAATTGATCACAATAGTGCAAAATAGGGGGAATCATGAGGAAGCACAGGCAAAGGTTGCAGTTGCAAAATCAGCTGCAATGGAAACTATAGCAAAAAAGCTGCCGATAAATTAGCAGTATGGCGAGAGAAAGCCTATGAGTGCAGTGAACAAGTGGGCCACCATCTCGCAATAAGAGCCAGACAAAGGGTAACCCGGAATTTTATTACAGAAATCAGGGATCCTGAGCAAGGGTTAATCTCAGAGTCTGTAGGCATCCGTAAAACATTTTTTTCCTATTATCAAAAACTATATAACGAGGACGCAACACAAAATATGGCGGATATCGCTACATATCTCAATCAGATTCCCACAGAGCAACTCCCAGAGGAGGAACAGCAACAATTAGAAGAACCACCTCAATGGCTAGAGACGCTGTTATGCATTAATAGTCTTCCAAGTGGCAAGGCCACTGGCATGGATGGTATCCCCTTGAATTTTATCAAAAATTCTCGGAACAATTGAAAGAATGTATGGAGTTGTTGGTTACGCATGTTTTTACAGGGGGCACACCCCAGATTCTTGGTCGCAGGCGAAAATTATAATTTTTCTTAAAAAAATAAAAACCCGACAGACCCCGGCTCATATCGCCCCATTACCTTAATTAATGCCGATAGCAAGATCTACTCAAAAATCCTCGCAACAAGAATTGCCTCAGTAATCCATATGGTCATCTCTAACCAACAACATGGGTTTATACCTGGTCGAGGGACGACGGATCATATAAGACGGGTCATTACACTCCTTGATATAAAAAATATCTCAAAGGAGCCAATAGCGTTAATACTTTTGGACGCAGAGAAAGCCTTTGACAGGGTTTCCTGGACTTTTCTATGGGAGACCCTGTCAAGGGTAGGAATCGGCAGTGGATTACTTCAAGCTCTTAAAATGCTTTATCATAAACCCACTGCAAGGGTTTTAATCAATAGCGAGCTTACAGATTCCTTTCAGGTAACGAGAGGGACAAGGCAGGGATGCCCAAGCTCGCCGCTATTGTTTGCAATATATATCGATCCTTTTTTGCGCCAACTGGAAAGAAATAATATTATCAGACCCATTATAACTCATGGATGGGAAACTAAAGTTTTGGCGTATGCAGATGACATTGCCTTAGTGACTCCCTGTCTTGAAATGGCCCTACGGGAAATTGAGGTAGAAGCAGCAAAGTTTGGCAAAATCTCTGGGTATTCACTTAATCGTAGCAAAACCCAAATTATTTGTAACGAAAATTTAACCTATATAGATGAGCGGATAGTACAGAAAGCTACATATTTGGGCATAGACATTACAGCAAATATAGACTACATTGTTAAGGAAAATATTGAACCATTAGTGTTAAAAATCAAGCCCGAACTAATCAGATTACATAACCTACACTTATCCATTATTGGTAGATGCAATATTATCAAAATGCTGTTTTTTCCTAAATTTTTGTATCTTCTGCGCGCAATCCCCTTAGAATTTAACAATGAGTACTTAAAAAAGATTGACGACTTGTTTTCAAGGTTTATCTGGGGGTATGCGAAGCCTAGAAGAGCATTTAAATTTCTTACATTACCCAAGGAGAGGGGCGGACTCGCCTTGCCAAATATTAGGCTATATTATTGGACTACCACAATATTGTATAACCTAGCCCTTATTCAGGATAAACCAAATGAAGAAAAGGTGAGAGAGACACCGACACCACTTGAATTAGCTATGGGGGCAGAAGTTTGGGGATGGGCTTGGCGACATCTGAACGATAATCATTATAAGAAAGTTCGGTTCAAGACATTGCAAGTGGGATATAGGGTTATGAAGGCTGTACAGAAGCTTATTGGTTGGGGACGCCTGAATTTTTATACACCATTATATAATAATCCAATTCTTCCGACAATTTTTAAAGGTTCTATTATAAAAAGATGGAGGGAAGCCGGCCTGAATAAATTAGGTGACTTTTACTTTATATCAGGGATAGCTTCATTTGAGAATCTTAGAGAAAGGTATGGGCTAGATAGAAGAGACTTCTATAAATTTTTACAGGTACGGGATTTTCTGATCAAAAAGGGGGTGGCCCGATAGGGTTTACTAATAGCGAGATTATAGATAAACTTATAAGGAATAGAGATTTGACAATAGGGATGGTCTAGAATCTCTTTAACACAGCAATGCAAGACGACATGGCAAGCCATGCTTTAAAATGGAATGTGGAAGCTGGCACCTCCGAAAATATGTTTTTTCATTCCTTAAAGCTAGCGCAGAATGTTTTAATACCAGCACGATTACAGGCGCAATACTATAAATCTTGCTTCTCGCTATATTACACCCCAAAGAAAATCTCTAAATGGGCAGTGGGGAAAGGGACCTGTTGTCCACGATGTGCTTTACACAAAGCTGATCTTAGCCATCTCTTTGCAAACTGTGGCGCGTTGGACAGCCTAAAACGAGATATCACCAGCTTCTTTATTGAAGCCTTAGGGATACCCTGCTCTCTTACCCCGACGCTAATTGGATTGGGGGTAGATCAGGGGCTACAGGGAAAACCTGGTGAAAAATTACTTTTTATAGGCATGGCTATCCTGCGTCTATGTTTAGCATCAGCCTGGCTGGATCCAAACCCGCCAGGGTTTCAGCAATGGCTTGCACGATTTCTAGCAAATTATAACCTGGAAAAGGCTGTTTACGCAAAAGGGGAATACGTTCACACTCCAAAGGCCAAGAAATCTGGGCCCCTGTGGCTAGCTGGTTGAGCAGGAACGAATAGATGAACATGTAATTTGTATATAAACTACATTAACTGGTAAAATATTAGTTGATGACCAAACCCCAAGTGGGAGAGGGGGCGGTGGATGGGAGTTTAGGGGAGGGAAAGGGGGGGGGGAAAGTATATATATATATATATATATACATTAATGCACTCTATTGTCTGCATGTTTTGATGGCACTTATGATATCCAATATGTATCAGGCATAATGTACGACATAAACTAAAATGTATTGGATTTTGTTTTTCTCTTTTGGTGGTGCACTAACAATAATAAAAATATTAAAAAAAAAAAAAAAAGAAGATTTGAAGGATGCTGTGGGCGTGTATTGGTGCTGCTATTCCATGGATTGGCCAGATTCAGAAGATGCAAACGACTTGGACCTATCACTTTGGACACATGGGACAGTATCTGCCTCTGCAGCACATATATATTGCTTGCTGTTCCCCTGAGAGCTCACTTGCCTGCACTACATGCTCCAGGACAACATCTGCCACTGCACTGCTGCTGTCTCTGCCCCTCTGGACCCTGCAATGGCACGTACTGTGGAGAGAGCCCCAGCCTTCAGCCTTGAGGAGAACCAGGCCCTGCTGGACAGCCTACTTCCACAGTACAGCAAGCTGTATGGGACACCAGGGGAGCAGGTGATTGTTCTGTGCACTGCCTTTCTGAATGTGCCTTTTGTCTGACTAGCAAGGCTGAAAGTCTGCACGCCACTGGCTAGCAGGCTCACTGAGTAGTTGTCACCCCCCATAGTGTGTAGTGACATGCACTGGACAGGTATGGTGCAGTGACAGTGCATTTGAACAAGGTTTTACTTCCCATGCAATGATACCATGTAGTGACTTCTGGCAAACTGTCCATGGGCAGCGTTGCACTGCCTGTGTACATCATGTGCCCCTGTGATTGAGACATGTATTTACAACTGTGTCATGCACGGATATGTTGCATGTGTAGTAATGGCCTTTTCACTTTGTCATCCTGACAGGTTAATGCCCATCGGAAGCAGGAGATCTGGAAGGACATCGTCCGGGCTGTCCGGTCCGTGGGGGTCTACAAGCGTCGGATCCGCAACTGCCAGAAGAGGTGGCAGGACCTTCGGGGCTGGACCCGGAGGATTGCATGGGTCCAGCTGAAGCTGTCGCCTCCTCGCAGGAGGGGCGGAACACGGACCCTGACCCCCACATGCTCCAGATCCTGGCGGTGGTGTTTCCAGACCTGGATGGGCAGCTGAAGGCCAGACAGCAGCAAGGAGGGGGTGAGTCAAAGACTGCACTGTGAACTCTGTATTACATGCTATGTGCCCTCCTCTGGCCTGGTTAAACTGCCACAGTACAGCAGTCATGTTGTCCAGGAGCCATGTCCCTCTATTGTGCACTGCCCACTCCTCATCTGATACCCAGGTGTGGCCCTTACATTCAGGGAATTGTGTCACTTGGGACTGTGTCCTTGCAGTTTGCTTCACTCAAGGTGGGGGACAGCATCTGTTTCCCTAACTCTGTTGTGGGCATCATGGGTGGGTCCATTGTTCACACAACGCCTGTGTCCGGACATGTAATCTGCGTGTTGCTTTGATATGCGGTCCACTTGCTGAGCTGAGCCACCACATGTGCCTGGGGCATCTGGCACACACCCATGCAGCGGGTGGGAACAATGTTTGGGCCCCAGGAGTGTGCAGATTACGTGTGTCACACATACATAGCCAGCTATCCACTGTCCAGGGCTCATCCCTCATTCATGTGGGGCAGGACAGTCATGCCTACTCCAGCCCATCCAATACACCTGTACTCCCACTCCCGTGTATCAGCTGACACGTTGTGCACAGTGATTTGACCCCTCAGGTGTCTGCCTCAGTGTCAGTGTGCTGTGGATTTGTTGCCAGGACTGCTGGGGTGTTTCTCGGTAGGGGCTCAGCATGCCACTGGAGATGTGACCATAGGAGACGATACTTGTGTGTCACATAGGTGTTTGATCAGCTGCCCGTGCAGACTGGGGTATGTGAATGTGAAGTTCAGGCAGCTGTTTCCCATTCACAGCAGATTGTGAGGGGCTCAGGTTCAGAGGGTAGTGTCACAGGTCTCCCATATGTCCAATCGGTATGACCTGGACAGATGAGGGTTAAGATGATGTGTTGTGTGGGGGATGTACATGTGCACTTGTGCAGCTCCAGGACTTGCATTCCCCATGACCTACTATTGTGACACAGTGCAGAGTGTTGTTGTCTGGCTGCCAAGTCATACATCACTGAGACAGTGATGTATGACTTAGCAGTCATGCCTCCGCCATGGCATGTGTCTACTTATTGGTGATCCTGCAGGGGAGTGACATGTGCTACATGCACACCATTGTGGCAATGGCTATCAGGACATGGGTGCATCATGGTGTCTGTCACTGGTATGCATCACATGCATTTCCTATTTGACTCTGGGCATCCCTTTCATCCGGAAACCTGTACTGACTCAGTGGCAAGAGTTGTGATGTGTGCATGTCCACATGCTACACCGTGTCCTCTGCACTGTCCAACTACTGTGTAGGTGGTGCATGTGTGCACACTGGGGTGTTGCTATCCAACAGACACCAGACAGATGGGTGCAAGGCCATGTGGGATGTGAGTGCCAAGGTTGGCATCAGACTGACAATTGGCTTCTCCTGTTCAGTTAGGGCACTTTTAGCAATGTTCAACTAATGATGCCAGGGCTTGCTCTGTAATGTGCTGTGCTCACAGTGGTGTGTGCGTTTGGTGCAGGTGACTGATGTCTGTCTGTTTCCCCATTGTTTGCAGATACATCCACGGCCACGGAAGGGGACAGCTCCACGGACCAGGAGGAGCCGGAGAGCCAGACTGGGTCAGCAGCCGAGGAGTGGTCGGAGGGACCCAGTGGCACGGAGGGCGAGGGGAGCCACACCGAGGAGTCCTCAGCAGCATCCACCTCAGCTGAGGACCACAGCGGCTCGGAGGATGACTCCCTTATGGAGGCGGGTGTCAGCAGCCACCACACCCCAGCTAGTGTTGCTGTCCCCGCCACCACCAGCACCACCACCGCCCTCCCATCGGCTCCCATTCCCCAGGTCCATGGAGGCTCCCATGTTCGGGAGCGTGTCTCCTTTGGGCCAGGCACCGCACCCCTGCCCCTGTGTCCCCTGCTGCCCTGAGTGAGGAGTCTGTGTACCTCCTTCACCAGCTCCATGTAGGGCAGACAGCCATGCTGAGTGTCCTCCATGCGCACACCGCTCTGTTGACTCAGCTGGTGTCGTTCATGGAGGGCATCTCATCGGGCATGTCTGACCTACAGAGGGGCAATAGGTCCATGGACTCCTCCCTGATGGCAGCAGTGTCCCTCCTCAGACAGTCCCTCACCCCTCCTGCCTCTGCTCCATCCACACTCCCCAGCACCTTACCCATCCCAAGCACACACACACCGGCACAGGCACACACCAGCACACACACGTCCAGCACACAGACACACACGCCACAAACAAAACGCACACGCACGCACAGTCAGGGGACTGAAACCAGACTCACAGGGGATGGGGCCCTGGAACACACACACGCATCCACGAGCACTGCGCAGTCCTCAGTTGCCTCTCCCTCCAAAGCACCCTCCCTTGCCTCACCTGCAACCCCAAAGACCCAGCGGCTCTTCCTCAGTGACCTCGGCCTCTTCCCCTCCGATCCAGCTGATACAGCATTCAGGGGGAAGAGGAAGCCCACCCACACAGAGCAGAGTGCCCCTCGCCCCGGACACCCTCCCCCAGGCGCAGACAGACTGAGGCCCCCACCCGCAAGTCCCCCCGGAGTCGTAAGAGCAAGACCCCGCCGCCGCCCTGCAGCTCAGGCACCAGGTCTCCTTCCTCCATCCCTCAGGCCCCCACTCCACAGGTGCCCCCACCACACCCTGCCCCAGGTTCTCCCACCCACAGATATACCATCCCCAAGAGGATCCGGCCTTCTCCCCCTGCCACTTGCTCTCCCGGCACCACACCCCCCGCTGCGCTTGTCTGTGCCACTGATGTGGTGAGGGTGTCCTCCCCCTCTGTCCAGGCCAGCTTGCCTGTTCCCCATTCTCCTCCCCTGGTGGTAGGCACTGCAGTGGAGTCCACTACCACCCTGTCTGACTTGGGCACTGCAGTGGCGGACCTGTCCACTCCATCTGCAGAGTCCACTGCAATCGTGCCGGCACCCACAACATCTGAGTCATGCCCCCCAGTTGTGCCGGCACACACCATGTCAGACACCTCCACTGCAGTTGTCAGTGGCTCTCCAGCACCCACCACCCCTTCCCTGCCTCCTCCTGTGAGCCCTGATCCTGTCCCTGCGGTGCCTGGCCTGCCCCCCCGGTTTCCCCTCCTAGTGGATTGTCCCTGGTTTTGTGCAGTGCAGGCATGCGTAGGGTGACATCTGCCACTGTCCCCCTGTTTGGACTTTGACAATGGACTGGCCATTGGCCTTTGTGTTTTTTCTGGACTTTCACTTTTAAACACACAAATGCTGAATAAAGCAACTTTCTGTTCTCTAGTGCTTATGCTTCTGATGTACATGTTGTTGATGATGCTAACCACGCCCTTGCTGCAGTGATGGTGATATTTGGTCTCATGATAATGAAGTGTTACTGTGCAGGAACACATGTGGTCCAGGGGAATGTGTCCTATCCTGTGGTGTATCCATGTCATCCATAGCAGCATCTGAGGGTGTCATGTGTTCAGTATTTGGCAATGGGATTTCCTACTTACATTAGCAATTTCACATCTGTGGCTTCCACCCCTGCACATCTGTTGTGCCTGCCATTGTTCAATTCGTCTACTTCCCTGACCGTGTGGCCATCTCCACTGGACATGCAGGTTTGGGCATCAATGGGGAAGGACTCATCTGTGTTGTCAGTGCAACATTGCTATACAAGTGTATTGGATCTGTGCTGATGATTTCGTTGGCACTTCCATGACCAGGCTGATGTGACGGGAGCCTTCATTTGGTGCTAATTGTTGATTGTGTGACCAAGTGCTCAGCTGACATGATGGGGCCCTACTGAGGCAACATATGGCACAGCTTTCCTCACACAGGAGTGGAGTCCCCTCATGGCAGTGTGTACTCCCGTGACATTGCTGCGCCCAAGGTGTGTGTTGTATGAGCATGTCTGTGTGTTCACTTCCGTTTTGCTGTGCATGCTGTGATCCCTAGTGTTGTACCTGTTTGTGATGCTTGCTGAGTTGACCTATGTTCCCCCAAAGTCTTCTCCCTGGGTTCTCTGTGATGTGGGTGCATGGCACATTACTGGTCATCAGGGTGTCACCCATAGGTGTGTTTGCTGTCAGGGCTGAGTTTGTGTGCAGACGCAGATGGGTCACAGTCAGGTTTCCCCTTGGCACTTGTTGTTTGCACCTGTCATGTGATTTCCAGTTTGTGTTATCTTTCAGTGATTGTGACACGTTGTGTGTGTGACTGCTGGCACTCCTCAGGGTCCGGGCTGCAATGTTGGTTGTTGTCTATGTGTGTTCTTTGTGGGTGACCTTGGCTTCTTCATTGGTGTGTGACTGTGGCTGGGATCCCATTGGTTGGTGTGGTATTGCCGTCATGTCCATGTACAGCGTAGTGTGCAGTGTGTCAGACATTCAGGAGTCTTGTTGAGTGGCCATGTGTGATGTGTTTCTGCACCTTGGTTCCCACCCACCACCCTGGAATTGTCATGGGTGCATGTGCAATGTCACCAGTGCATGTGTGCTTCACTGCTGCACATTGTTGGAGGTCGAGGTGTGTGGTGTTGAGTGTGTGCAGATGAGAGTTGTTGCCCGGCTAGACCCCTGCCTCCATGTTGGCCTTGGCTTACTGGCCGTGCTGATTGATTTGTGCTTGTGTAGGTGTGATGGTAGTTTGTTGCTCAGGACACATGACTGTGGTTCACAGTGTGAACGACATTTAGCTTTGTCATCACAGTGGGATTGTAATGCAGCCCAGGGTCACCACATTGTGGGGGCCCTGGGGGTAGTGCTGTGGTGTGTCTGTGTCTTGCTGTGTCAGTTGCTGTTCCTACGTGCCTGTGTGACATGTGTGATTTGTGCTCCCTCTCATCTGACAATGCCTGATTGCCCACATAGGGGATTTGGATCCATGAGTTACCTTTGTGTGGCACTGTATGCACATCTGTATAATTGGTATTCAGGCCTCCTCATGTGTTGTGTGGTTGCCTGGGGACACTGGCACCCCCCTCACCTGTTGTGTTTGATGTGCAGTGTGGGTCTGCCTGTTTGTGTTTGTGCATCTGAACCACTGCATTGGCATATCTTAGGTGTGCCATTGGCTGTATGTAGTTTGGTGGGTTTCCCCTGCTGTCCCTGGGACTCCTAGGTCATCAGTCAGCACAATGATCATGGTTTGTGTGTCCCATTGCTGCCATGGTATGGTATCTGTTCACCTCACATCTACAGTCTCCACAGGGTATCTGCATTTGTGTGCCCATTGGTGCAGATTTGTGGGTCTGCATTCTGATGGTCACTTCTGTCATTGTGTCATTGATGAATGTTGACTGTGTCAGCCCCCATGGGTGTTGTTTGTCTGCACATGGCCAAACCTATGTCTTATTTGCACTGCAGTATTTGCCTCCCCCAATCTATGTTGCAATGGGACACATGCACTACTTTGCCACTGATGTGTTTTATGTTCTGTGACCAGGAATCATCCATGCAGTTTGGCAGTTGCAGCTTTTTCTTTGTCAACACTTACATTTTGGTCACTGTGATGATGGGGGTTTGGACCCCATTGCCACAATGTTCAAAATGTGCTTCAGCTATGGACCCCACACTTACATTTTGGTCACTGTGATGATGGGGGTTTGGACCCCATTGCCACACTGTTCAAAATGTGCTTCAGCTATGGACCCCACACTTACATTTTGGTCACTGTGATGATGGGGGTTTGGACCCCATTGCCACAATGTTCAAAATGTGCTTCAGCTATGGACCCCACACTTACATTTTGGTCACTGTGATGATGGGGGTTTGGACCCCATTGCCACAATGGTCATGGCCTGCTTGCATTGTGGGGGCCACACACATATATGTGTGGCACATGTGATAGGGGGTCACATTGTATGTTCAAAGTCATGTTCAGTGTTGTAGGCATTTGACACAGTCTACACACGCTTGTCATGGTGTTGGGGGATGTCTTTTTCTTGCATTCCCTAGGTTGTGGTGTGCTGGTTGTGTCATGCATTGTCCATCCTATGAGTGGGGGTGGTGTTGGTGGTAGGCATCCAGCCCCCCTGGCTAAGGGTGGTAGTAGTGGTAGGCATCCAGCCCCCCTGGGTAAGGGTGGTAGTAGTGGTGGGCATCTGGCACCCCCCTGGCTAAGGGTGGTAGTGGTGGTAGTCATCAAGCCCCCCTGGGTAAGGGCGGTAGTAGTGGTGGGCATCCAGCCCCCTGGGTAAGGGTGGTAGTAGTGGTAGGCATCCAGCCCCCTGGGTAAGGGTGGTAGTAGTGGTGGGCATCCAGCCCCCTGGCTTAGGGTGATAGTAGTGGTAGGCATCCAGCCCCCTGGGTAAGGGTGGTAGTAGTGGTAGGCATCCAGCCCCCTGGCTAAGGGTGGTGGTGGTGGTGGGCATCTGGCACCCCCATGGCTAAGGGTGGTAGTAGTGGTAGGCATCCAGCCCCCTGGCCTAGGGTGATAGTAGTGGTAGGCATCCAGCCCCCTGGGTAAGGGTGGTAGTGGTGGTGGGCATCTGGCACCCCCTGGGTAAGGGTGGTAGTGGTGGTGGGCATCTGGCACCCCCTGGGTAAGGGTGGTAGTTGTGGTAGGCATCCAGCACCCCTGGGTAAGGGTGGTAGTGGTGGTGGGCATCTGGCACCCCCTGGCTAAGGGTGGTAGTGGTGGTAGGCATCCAGCCCCCCTGGGTAAGGGTGGTAGTAGTGGTAGGCATCCAGCCCCCTGGCTTAGGGTGATAGTAGTGGTAGGCATCCAGCCCCCCCTGGGTAAGGGTGGTAGTGGTGGTGGGCATCTGGCACCCCCCTGGGTAAGGGTGGTAGTGGTGGTGGGCCTCTGGCACCCCCCTGGGTAAGGGTGGTAGTTGTGGTAGGCATCCAGCACCCCTGGGTAAGGGTGGTAGTGGTGGTGGGCATCTGGCACCCCCCTGGCTAAGGGTGGTAGTAGTGGTAGGCATCTGGCACCCCCTGGCTAAGGGTGGTAGTAGTGGTGGACATCCAGCCCCCTGGGTAAGGGTGGTAGTAGTGGTTGGCATCCGGCCCCCTGGGTAGGGGTGGTGGTGGTGGTGCGCATCCAGGCCCCTGTGTGCATATGTGGCATTGGTGATGGGCATCCCGCCCCTATGGTGCTGCTGTTGCTGGTGTAAGTAAATTCTGCATCCCTCTGTGTGTGTGTGATGTGTCGTGTACGTGTTGTATGTGTTTTGTGGTTGGTGTCTGACTTACCTTCTGCGCCGTACGCGTCCGTGCCTGTTCCGGTAGTAAATGTAGAATATTGGTACGATCGGGACGAAGGGATTCATGGTTGGTTTGTGTCGTTCGTCTTTCTCGTTGCTTCGTGTCGTCCTCGTCGCTGGCGTGTTCGCCTCGTAGCCGTGGATCGTGTTGTGGCGCGAATCGGAGCTTATGTGCGCCTCTCCCGGATGCTTTGACGTGCCGTACGTAGCGACGGGTTCGGCGCGTACGGAAAGCGCATCGTACTTGTTCGGCCGGACGGGGCTGCATTTTCCCTTCCGTGCGACTCGATTCTGCGTTTCCGGATTCGCCTCGGTCAGAGAACAGGACCTTGATTGGGTGAGTACGACTCGGCCGGATTCTGTGCTGTTGTGCGCATCGTACTTACTCGTTCGGTATGATGTACGGATCGGTCGGGAAACAGGCATTCGCATGGCTTTTTTCCCGACCGAATGGTATTGGGTGCGCCTCCGACCGAGATCGGAATCGGCCCCTAAGTGTGTGCATCAAGTCTGCCAAGAAAAGGTTGAATAGGGTCAGAGCCAAGACACACTCCTGCTTGAGCCCCTTACTCACTGGTGTATGTCTTGTTAAGAACGATCCGTCACCTAGCTTCACCTGTACCCATGTGTCTGTATGGAGGGTAATTAGCAGGTCCAACAGAGTCTGAGGGATCCCCCAACGTGCCAGTTTGCTCCAAAGTCTACCACAAGTCACATGGTCAAAGGCTGCTTTGAAGTCAATAAAGCATATAGGTAACAGCAGTTTTAGTGCTTTCGCTTTATCAATTAGAAGCGACATAGCAAAGATGTTTGTTATCGTGCCGGAGGACTTTGAGAACCCTGTTTGATTGAGTGGTATTATCGATCTCTCTGTGGCCCACATCGAGACTTCCTTTAATGGTGTTCCTGCGAAATATTTTGCCTCATTGTCTATGTAATTTTTTGGAAAGGACTTGTGTAGGAAAGTGGGTTTCTGTTGCAGTAACCCCCCCACTTTTTGCCTGATAACTGATGCACTTTTCCTTGGTGTGCCCTAGGTCCCTGCCAATCAGGTACCCAGGGCCTGTGTTCCTTCCCAAAAAACTGTACTAAAGCCTAAACCCAATTGGCATCTCTGGCCACAGGTAAGCCCCTGGTAAATGGTACCCTAGGTACCCAGGGCACTGTGACCAGAGAAGACCCCTAAGGGCTGCAGCACTTATTGTGCCACCCTTAGAGGCCCTGTACCCTGACACACACACACTGCCCTTTCAGGCTGAGTGTCTTGGTGCAGAACAAAACAGAGAGTCGACATGGCACACATCCCTGTGTGCCATGCCCACAAACACACTGCCCTGGCATACCTCAGTCACCCCTCTAGCTGGGTGCTCTATGCCAGTGGTGAGGGTACAGGTGCCTGAGCCCTGTGCCCCTACAGTACCCAGGTCCATTCCTGGGCACTGTAAGTGCAGTGCTGCCATTCCGAGTATATGGTGCTGGGAGGTCGGCAGCACGAACTCCACAGCACCACGATGGCTGCACTGAAGACTGAGAAGTTTGGTATCAAACTCCTCAGCACAGTAAACACACACTGATGCCAATGTGGGATTTACTGTAAAATGCACGACAGAGGGCAACTTAGAGTTGCCCCCTGAACCTAACCTACAATCCACGTCTTGTCTGAGGGGCTGCCTAGGCTGCCACACAGCAGACATGTTGCTGGACCCCTGGGTAGAGAGCCATCCGCTCTCCCGGGCCTGCAACAATGCACGTCCTGGGCGAGGTGCTAGGCCTCCTCCCCAGGATGGGCAGGGGAAGCTTCAAAGGCATTCCGCCTTTGTGAGCTTCCCCAGACCACTTGCTGTACTCAGCAACTGGTCCCCACCGGTTCTTCCCCCATCCTGGCGGGAAGACTGGCGGGAAACACCAAGGGAGGAAAGGGGTGTGCCAGCCTCTGCCAACCCCACCCCTCAGGTGGGGAGGCGAGGTGAAGCACATCTCCGGGCTCCCGCCATCTTGAAGATGGGGAGCCCTGCCCAATCAGGACTAGGCTCCTGCCCCCTCCCACAGGAGAGTGGCAGGATAGGGGTGTACCCACCCCAGGGCAAGGACCCATTGGTCCCTGCCCTTTACCTACCTGTAACGCCCCTAAATCTAGTATTTAGGGGCACCCTGAACCTTCCTTCCTCAGATTCCCGCAACCTAAGAAGAAAAAGGACAAAAGAAGACGCCCAGCAGAGGAGACTGCAGAGAACAACTGACTTGGCCCCAGCCCTACCGGCCCGTCTGCAGTTTCCAGAGATCCTGCGCCAAAAATCGTCTTGTCCTGCAGCCAGCAACCTCCAGAACCCCGGGGAGGACTGACTGCCTTCAACAAAGACCAGATCTCCTGTGAACAGCAGCTCTGTTCAAAAGAAACACCAAACAAAGACTCCGAGCCTGCTGAGGAAAAAGAAACCCGACGCCTGGAACCACCACTGAACCCGTCGCCTACAGCCCGGGTTCTAGTGGCCCACCGGTCCCAGCGAGGTCCCCCAGCGCTCCAGAGTCCGAGTCCACCGTGGGTTGACCCCTCCAGGACTCCCCGACGTCGCCTGCAGCCTCTGCACGGAGACCCCCCCAACCGCGAGTGCCCGGTAAGGTGAAATCCGACCTCAAAAGACACCCCTGCATCCAGCCGCCCTGCGCCCTGGAGAAAGGAACCCGAGGTGCACCTACGTCCCCGAGCCCTCCAACTTACCTGCCCAGCTGTTGGTTCCTCCTGGAAGTCTTCCTGGACCGAGCCTGCAGCTGAAAACCAAAACCGAAAATCTCCATTGAAATCAACAGGGCACCCGACCTCAAAACAGCACCCTGCACCCGGCCGCCCTAGTGCCGCTGAGGGTGCCCCTTCTGTGCTAACTTGGTCCCCAACGTGCCCTGAGCTTAACCCTAGGAGCTTTGCTCCCACAACCCCGTGGCCTGCTTGCCAGCCGCCACCAACCGGAGTCCCCCTATCCTCCATAGGATAACATTGGGCCTCCACACTCTGCACCCGGCCGCCCTAGTGCCGCTGAGGGTGCAATAACAGTGCATCACTGTCCCTGGGAGACCCCTGAGTCTAACCCCAGAACCCTAACTCAAAAGACCGACTACTTCCCTCGAAACCGATAACTCATTTTTCCTCATAGGATAACATGGACACTTTTTCTTCCAAAAAGTTTCTAAGTGTCGACTTTTGAAAACTAAGAATATTCCTTAAAAATCGCACAAATAACCTAACCGAATTTTCTCAACTGTTTGCAGGAAAGGTCCCAGTGCTGAACCTAGGTGTCCAGCACCGAGTAACAAAAGTAATTAAAAAGTAACTTACCTGTGAATTGAATTTCCTTCCATAGGATAACATTGGTGGTTCTTTGTGAAAAAGTTTGTGTCAACTTTTGAAATACAAGAATATTCTTTAAAAATCGTACAAACTACAAAAACGTAATTACTTACCTGTTTTAAGTAAATGTCCCAGTGCTGAATCTAGGAGTCCAGCACTGGATTACAAAAGTAACGTTAAAGTAACTTACCGGCGAATTGAATTTCCTTCCATAGGTTAACATTGACTGGTTTCACTTGGAAATTCTTCTGTGTCGAGTTTTGAGACTTTAAAATATTCACCTAAAACCAGTCTAATTACGAAAACAAATTTACTCACCTGCTATCAGGAGAGATCCCAGTGCTGGATCTTGGTGCCCAGCACTGACCCTAAAACGTAATCACAACTGTACTTACCGGTAACTTGAATTTCCTTCCATAGGATAACATTGCCTGGTTTTTGCTGAAAAAGTTTTTGTGTCGATTTTGCAAACTTACAAATATTCGTTAAAAATCGCCTGTATAACAAAAACACATTCTTTCAACTGTTTACAGGAGATGCACCAGTGCTGGATCCAGGATCCAACACTGAGTAAGAAAAAGTAACGATAACACTACTTACCTGCTAAGTGAATTTCCTCCCATAGGATAACATTGGTGATTCTATGTGAAAAAAGTTTCTAAGTGCCAACTTTTAAAATACAATAATATTCCTTAAAAATCACAACTGTAACCAAAACTTTTTACTCAACTGTTTACAGGAGATGTCCCAGGACTGAATCTAGGATCCAGTCCTGTGGTTAGAAAAGTAATCCAAAAAGTAATCTATTGCATTTAACTAGAAATTCCCATTGAGCTCAATGTATAATTGTGTTTAAAATTGTGTTGCCTATTGCAACAACTGTAACTATTGCATTCAAAAGTCTATTGCCTATTGAAAGTATTTACCTAAAGCATCTCATTCTGAGAAAGTATATTTTGATACCTATTGTTGGTTCTAAAATAAAACAAGCATATATTTTTATATACTAACCATTGGCCTAGAGTTCAGTTCTTGAGTGTGTGGCTTCATTTGCTGACTGAGTGTGTACAACAAATGCTTTACACTGTCCTCTGATACTGCCTTACTGCTCGACCAAGCTACCACTTTAGAGAGTAAGGTTATATCTAACTTTAGCCTCTGCCAAACCTCTGGGGACTGTGGACCCTGTGCACACTGAACCTTTCTTTGGTTCAGTATATACAGAGCCACTTTCTTACAACTTGTCACCACTTTTAAATATCGGAGACATTATTGAGTCCCTCCAGGAGGGCGGGATTGCGCCAAACTGTATTATTTCGAAGAAGAGTGACTCTAATGCTTCTGGCCAAAATTCTGCATTTTATGAAAATATTGCAGGGGGGATCCCACTGGCCCGGGGGCCCCCTCCGTCCTACATTTGCCGATGTGCCATCTAATTGATGTAATGTCGACTGCTAGAGGCAGATAGCGTATCTCGCTTAATTCTGATGAGAGAGGTGGTTAAGAGTTAGAAAATTATGACCTTTTAGTGCCTCAGGAAACCAGTCGGACTCACAGACATTCTTACACAGAACACACAAAAGACAGACTAGAGAATAGAGAACAGAGAACACAAAAAATAAAACAGACCAGCTCTCATAGTGGAGTATCGGCTATCATTTCAGGAGATATACAAACTCTGTACAGTTACATGCAACAACCCCCCGATTCTCTCCTTTCTGGCTCCCTTCATCCTTTCCTGTACACAGTGTCCCTAGTGCTAGGCAGCAAAGCAGAGGCAGGAACCCTCCTGACCATACCATCTCCGCATGGCACAATGTTAGCCAGTAACCTACAGCCTTAGCCATAACTACAGTTTTCCCAAATCTCTGCAACATATGTATTGAACTTTTTGGTACCCACTGTTTCATAGGGAAAGATTCCATTGGATAAAAAAGGACAGGATTTACCTTAAGTTGTCACATACATAGCAGAATGCCTTGGTTTCTCACAGTCCGCTTAATACAAGCATCTTTCTGCCAGAAGCATATTGACCCCTTGTGTTATGTTTCCTTGATTGAAACTCCTGAAATAAAGAGCGTCCTAAGCTCTATTTGGAGTGGCACTTGTGTGTAACCCACTGAGCTATCTTTCTGCCAAGAGCACAGTAATTATCAGAACAGAGCTCTGGTTGAAGCATAGCATGAATAGCTTGCAATCACAAGAACCAGGGCAACCCAGAATAACTTATCACGGTAGCTGCACCCAAATGGTCTGCAAACGCTGTCGAGGAATTTGACAAGGCACTCCTTTTCAATCACAAGCATCATCACCAGGTTCTGTCTTCCCGTTGCTCCTTGTTGTACTCCAAGGGGCTTATTTACAAGGCCCTTGCGGCACTTTTGCGTCATTTTTAACATGGGAAAAGTGACGCAAAAGTGGCGCAAGGGGCTTGTAAATCTGCCCCCAAGTTTGGGTTATGCCGCTCCAAATGAACTCACCACGAGGGAAAACAAGCACAAAAAAGATTCCCTTTCTCCTTTTCCGGAAATAAACAGGTGGGACGAGCATCCTGGGTGCTACCAGTGGAAGGAGGAGGAACAGCCCCCTTGCACCACTTTTTACACATAGGACGAACGATATTTGTTATTGCTGACTATCTCTCAAAGGTGTCTTTCTTTGAACGAAAAAGTGGTTTCAAAGTGTCACCACTTAAGATAATACAGAGAGGATTTGCATGTCGGCGAGAGGTACCGACTTTGGAACTGGAGAACCAGGTTTGAGCCTCGGCATCAGATCAGCATCCTTTGATGCAGGGCAAATCACTTAGGCCTCATTTATGAGGTTTTGTCATAGGGAAGCACCACAGGCCTTCCTTCTGCGCTGCCCTATGGCAAAAGAAAAGGGCAGGAATGCACTGTATCTACCAGATACGGCGCATTCCTGTCCTTTTCCCCTGCGCCGGTGCATAATGGGCTGCTGTGCACCAACGAAGGCACCTTTGCACCATGGTGCAAGGGTACCTGCATTGCGGGGATATTTTTTTTTGTGCAGGAAGGGCAACCTTTCTACAGAAAAACAATCACAAGAGGCTTTTTCCTCTTTCTATGTGTGCTGCAGAATGAGGAGGCATACGTTTTTGGCGCTGCCTCAGATTTACGGTTTCTCGTAAATGTGGGGCAGTGTCAAAAAGCCATGGATGTTGCTGGGAACTCCCCCAGCAACACCCATTACATACCTCTTTAATGCAGAAAACTGTGTTAAAGGGAATGTTATTTAGGAGGCAGCATTAAGCCAAAAAAATTGCTTAGTGCTGCCTCATAAATATGGATCAGGCTCCTGAGCCACGGAACGTCACAAAAAGTGATGTTCCGGCGGTGCAAGGGGCCTCATAAATGAGGCCTTAAATCTTCCCATGCCTAAAAAGAAAAAAAAATAATCCGACCGTACGTTTTGTAACTGGTGCTTATGTACAGCAACCAATACCCTTGGGCCAAGTTAGCACTATATAAAACTGCAAAAAAAAGATAATAGCACAGTGCTGAGCAGCTGCCTGGAACAGTTCAAAGTTTCAAATAGGGATCTTATATGCCCCCTACCCCCATTCCGGGCAGAGGAGTGTGGGTGTTCCAGAATTGAGCATCCCAGGAAACAAACACCTGGTCTTTATAATGGAAGTGCAGAGTCACTAGCTTTGCAAGCGTTTGTCTGTGGTGATCAATAAAACAGTATGAGGGCTCAGGGAATCAGGATGTGAAACGGAAGAGGCAAGGTTGGGGGGATGAAAGGAAATCCTGCACGGTGGGATGACAACATTATTTATACTCTTTTTGGTATGTTTTATAATCGTTGCTAACAAAACTGCTGCTTTTGAATTCCAAAGGATTTGTGTTGGCTAGGAATCAGCTACAAGAGTGCCTGGGTTTCTGGTCCTTGGCATTTTGAAGGGATAGTGAACTGGTGAGAGAAAATCACGGTTCATTCTGATTTCACCTTGAAACTTGTTATTAGTGTTTAATGGTGTCTGTTGGTTTCAGAATATGTTTTTATAAGAGCACTGCCATCCTTATGGGCAGCTCACACACCATCTTCTTGTCCCAAAAGGCCATGCGAGTTACCTACCTGGGGCCGTATTAATCAAAGTGCCCCGGGAGTGCAATGCGTGTCTGCGCCCAATTTGCGCCACCCCTCCCCCGAGAACACTTTTTATTACAGAAGGGGTCAAAGCTTGTGCGGCCCCTTCTGCTATACAGATAGCACTGGCGCACATATAGCGCCAGCTCTATCATCAGAGGGCATTCTCTTATTTGCATGGAGGTGTGGCCCCATGCAAATGAGGGAAACCTTTTGCCTCAGCACTCACGCCATATTATAGATGGGGGCGCAGAGTCAAAGAAGCTGTCAGGAGGTGCACTGATAGTGCGCCACCTAAAAGGTGGGGGAAAAGGCGGTCCTATGGACCCCCCAGACATCCCCTTGCAGGCAAATGCAGTCACTCACTGCACCAGCTTTCAAGGGGATCTCTCTCCTCTCTTAAAAGAGCAGGGTAGGGGGGCGTGGCCAAGATGGCGAGCGGGTAAGACGTGTCCTGTTCGTCTCCCCGCTCCCGTCTGCCCACCGAGTCTCTGCCCGGCGTTACTGGATAGCCAAATACCCCAGGAAGTGAAGGGGAGGCAGCGGGAGCACTGCGATGAGGCACAGATACTGCGGTGGGGCCGGAAAATGCCAAGAGAAGAGACTGAAAGAAGACGAGAGCGGTGGGCCAAAATGGCGGCGCAGACCCCGATCTGAAAGCAGGGGAGTGTCCGGAAGACGCGCCGAGGCCGATGAGAGCAGAGCTGAAAGGCCCCGGAGATTAACTGCAGCGCGACGGGAGACGCGACGAGTACTATCCCTTAGCAAGGGGATTTGCGCCTGCATGCTGCACGACAGCGGAGGTTCCGGTGAGGACGGCGAGGTGAGACTGGAGTGCGGGGCCGAAGCGGAGGAGCCCGGACTGTGGACCGCTCAGTCGGGGCAAGGCGGTAAGGGACGGCGGCGCATGGAAGGCGACACGTAGGTTACAAAAAGAGGAGGAAGCCCAACTAGTGGTAGGCGGAGGATCCCGACGCGGCGTGAGGTTCCTAGCAAAGCGGAACACAAAGAATAAGAGGTACGCCCTGTTTTGAACCAGATAGTGCAGACTGGACCCACTCCCTACAGGTGCCTGCAGTAGGGGATTAAGTGAGGCGACGGGACGGAGAGGCACGGGACCAACAGGCCAGGGGGCGCGAAGGGTCCTAAGACTGCAGCAGGCTCTCAGATCAGAAGGGTAGACAGAGCGGAAGAGTCCGGCCTCCTGCACGTCCACCGACAAAGGCGAAGGCACGAAGGGCGCATTAAACAGGCTGTTGGTGCACGGTGGGTACCAGTGAAGATATGCACAGCGGCTGGCGGATCCTGCAGAGACATAAAGAAACCAGTAGCGGGTGACTAGCACGCCTAAATGGACGCACTGTACTGGGCCAAGTAGCATCGACTGAGCCCACATTCCCTAAGAATTTGAGACAAAGGGATAACCGGAGGAGGAGAAGGAGGGATAGGAGAAGCCTCGTCCCCACTCAACCTGGGAGTCAAACTTGAACGCGAGGGGCCACGTGCCAAGAGGCGGTAATTCTGGGACAGTATCATACTGGTGGAAGGTGCAGCGAGAGGGAGGCCGGAGGAGGCACTGTGGGAGCAATCAGAACCATTGGAGAGGACCCCACGTACATTCAACAGGAGTGTGCCCCACTACCAAATCCCTGAAATAGCTAAAGTAAGCTTGGGTCAGCGATGTCTACAACACGTGGCAAAAAGGACAGAAACGTAAAGGACATGTTTACCAAGATGGCAGGGGCAAGCGGGGGAGAAGGGAGAGAATCACTGATCGCAACAGGGGGACAAGAAATGGAGAACGTCGAGGAACCGGTCACGCGCACCTTTTTGGAGCATCTATTCTCCACACTCCGAGAAGACCTGCAGGCTCTTAGAGGGGACTTCTCAAAAGAGATAAAAGAAGTGCGGCAAGACCTTGACGCAGTAGCGGAAAGAGTCGCCAGCATGGAGGAGCATGAGATGGCCCGTGATGAAGAGGTGGAACAGTTGCAGCAGGAGGTACTACGCCTTCGAGCCCAACAGATAGATATCCAAGCCCATGCGGAGGATTTGGAGAATCGTTCCCGAAGAAATAACATACGAGTTAAGGGTGTGCCCCCTAAAGAAGAAGGAACGGATATCACGCAGTACCTCCAGGCCTCTTTAGACACATCCTACAGGTGCCCCAGGACTTTGAAATTAAAATAGACAGGGCCCATAGGGTAGCCCTGCAAGGGAAAGCACCGGCGCCTACCCAGATATCCTAGCATATTTACCAGACTTTCAGTTGAAAGAACAAATACTAAGGAAGGCGCGTGACAGTCAACCACTGACATATCAGGGATGCGCCATTGCTTTATTCCAGGATCTGGCTACGATTACACTACAGAAACGGCGAGACTTCAGGCCAGTTACGACACACCTACGGAATCAAGGCATCAAGTATTCATGGGGACACCCCTTTAGACTTATCTTCAGGTGGGAAGGCAAACTGCATCAAATTCGGTCATTACAGGAAGCATGCCGCATTCTTGGTATCGAGAACCCCCAACAGGAAGACTCGGAGAGTGGTGACAAAACGTCACAAAGAGAGCGGTGGAGACGTGTTCGGGGAGGCAGACTTTTGGATAAAGCGTCGAAACCAGACCTGGAGACGATCGCACAGGAGAGGAAGGCAATTCTGGACTCTTTGTCCAACGAGTCCTGCTCCAAAGATGGTGTTTGAACTGCTACAGGGGTCAGATAAGTGAACATAGCTGTGTCGGGCGGGCGGCGGGCGGAACTCATGGGAGCGGGGGGAGATTGTTGGCCACACTATGCACCCTACAAACTGGTTTACCAAGGGTACGCGGACTGGTTCTGCGGTTCCTGGACTATTTTGGGGTACGTTCACTTTTGTTCTAGTTGGGGCTAGGGAGGGAGGGAGACGAAACCGGTATTCAGAGGTTATGAGACTTGAGGTATTCATGAATGTTACCAAGGAACAAGAGGGAGGAGGGGGCGATCAAGATGAGTGGGGAAATGGAGTACGAAACGGGGCCCGGCTGAGCACTGGAGGAAGTCATTTGGAATGTCGCGGGAGGTAGTGAAAGTCCTTACACTCAATCAATCAATCAATCAATCACGGCATTTATAGAGCGCGCTACTCACCCGGGAGGGTCTCAAGGCGCTGGGGGAGGGGGTAAGTTACTGCTCGAACAGCCAGGTCTTGAGCTGCTTCCTGAAGGAGAGATGGTCCTACACTAAATGTAAAGGGGCTTAACAACCCCATTAAAAGACGAGCGATCCTCTCCTATTTAGAAAACTCTGAGGCAGATGTGTGTCTCCTACAGGAGACGCACCTACTGCCCAAAGATTGGCATCGGCTGCGCTCGAGGGCGTTGCCCCAGCAGTTCTTCTCCTCAACTGTAGGAAAGAAAACGGGAGTGGCCATTCTGATAGCCAAACACTGTAAAGGGGAGGTGAAAGATAAAGTGGCTGAAATAAAAGGGAGACTACTTGCATACACAATCCAATTTGTGGACCAAACTATGGTGCTGGGATCAATATATACCCCCAATACAGGGCAGGAGGGCTTCCTGAGAGTGGCAATAGCGGAGATCCTGGTTACGCAAACTCGCATGACACTGGTTGGAGGGGAACTGAATCTGGTTCTAGATACAGCCAAGGATAGGTCTAACACTAGCTTCAATCAGAAGGGGGAGATATCAAAGGAGGGGAAGAAATGGCTACAGGAAATGGGTTTGGTAGACTTATGGAGGGAGGCCCACCTCCATGCATCACAATACTTACTCTTCTCGCATGCCCACAGGTCCTGTGCCCGACTTGATTATTTTTTAGGAACGACAGAGATTAACAAAGTGGTAAAGGAAGTGAACATAGAGCCCGCTGCCCTCTCAGACCATGAAGCAGTGACTATTAAGCTACAGTTACCACCACAACAGAGGAGGGCAGGATGTTGGAGGCTCAAAGAGTACATGCTCCATAAGAAGGTGGTGATGCAACAACTCACCAAACGCATTAATGACTACCTAGATATTAATGACTCCCCAGAGGTAGCCGTCACTATACTTTGGGAAGCTATGAAGGCAGTAGTACGAGGAGAACTAATTGCTATCAATGCTGCAGAAAACAAAGAGCGCAAAGAACTACGAGCACAGTTATCCGCACAAGTCCGAGAGCTGGAACGGGTACATAGCCGGACTGGGGTGCCCAGAGTGTGGAGACAGCTAAAAGCAGCAAGGGCACAGTTAGCGGGGATAGATCTGGATAGGGTGGAATACGCAGCAATTAGACTAAAACACTCCTACTACATTGGGGGGGATAGGACAGGGCATTTACTAGCAAGTAAGCTCCGGGCCCAACGGCAGCATACAAAGGTGCACTCGCTTAAGAGAGGGGGAAGGGGGGAAGCTACTGGCAATCAGAGGATAGCCCAGACCTTTCGGGAGTTCTATGAGGCTCTATATGCAAGAGACACTCCATCCGGACGCGACATTACATCGTACTTACAGAGTGTTACAGTGTCCAGAATAACACCGGACCAGGCAAAATCTTTGGACGATCCAATACGGATTGAGGAGGTGGTCACCGCGATTTCGCAACTTAAACTTCTCAAATCGCCTGGTCCGGATGGGTTCTCTGCACTCTTCTATAAAAATTTTTGTCATATCCTAGCCCCAATACTGAAGATTATATAACTCCTTTGGGAGCCTAGGATCGATCCCTTCAACTATGTTAGCGGCGGGGGTAGTGGTACTACCAAAACCGGGAAAAGATAAGCAGGAGTGCGGGTCGTATAGACCGGTATCTCTTCTTAACGTAGATTTAAAAATATTCACGGGCATATTGGCCACAAGACTAGGCCCGCTAATGCAGAATATAATAGAACCCGATCAGGCAGGGTTTATTCAAACTCGGCAAAGCGGAGATAATACGAAGAGGATTCTTCACTTAATAGACAAGGCCCACCAAACGAACATGGACGCGCTTTTGGAAATTCTTGGAACAGACTCTGGCGTATTTTGAGTTGGGAGACAGGTTCCGGGAATGGGTAGGTTGCTGCTATGGGGCGCCTACAGCCTCAATTAGAGTTAATGGTGTCTCGTCTCATACCTTTTTTATCCAAAGGGGCACCAGACAGGGATGCCCGTTGTCACCCCTCCTATTTGCACTGTATATCGAGCCACTAGCGCAGAGGATACGGGACAACCCGGAGATTAAAGGGATACCGTTTGGGGGGGAGTCAAACCCTATTAGCTTATATGCGGATGATATCATAGCAGCGCTGGAGGAACCAAGGATTTCACTTCCCGCCTTTTTAAAGGAACTAGAGATCTTTGGCCAGGTTTTGGGATTCCGGGTTAATGTTGGCAAATCGCTGATCCTCAATTTGAATCCAACGAGCCGAGCCTCCCGGAGCGAAAGGGAACAGATCCTGGGGATTCGGGTGGAGGAGTCTATTCCATATCTAGGGCTTGAACTGGCGGCTACGATTAACCAGACAATCAGATTAAACTACGACAGGCTGACGCGCCAGATTAAAAAGGAGTTGAGTAGTTGGGGGCGACATCAACTATCGCTCCTAGGGCGGGTGGCGGTGATCAAAATGACTATATTACCGAAAGCATTGTACTTATTTCAGACTTTGCCGGCAACCCTGCCAGAGGGGGTCCTCACCTCACTGCAGCAGGAAATCATTCGTTTTGTGTGGGCCGGGGCTCGGCCATGTATGAGGAGAGAATTAGGATATATGAGGCCGGAGAACGGGGGTCTGGGGATCCCGAACCTACTGGATTACTTCAAAGCAGCCCAATTGCAGTATCTTGTGGAATGGAGTAGGCCCAAGTCTGAAAAGAGATGGCTATTCCAAGATAGAGCATTGGCAGGGCTTCCTTTATGGAAGGTCCCCTTCCTGAAGAAGTCAAACAGACCCCAAGGTACTGAGGTCACCGATTACAAAATCTGTGATGAAAGTATGGGAGCGGGTGGCTGCTACAAGGACGCTCACGACGTTTCCATCACCTATGACGCCTCTGTTTGGGAATAGAGAGTTCACTCCAGGACTGGAAGATAAGGCATTTCAGGCGTGGCACGACACACAATGCAGATCAGTAGGGCACCTGTTTGATTTAACGGGCATAATTCCATTCCCACAGATAAAGAAAGATTATGGGGTCCCGGAAACGGAAAGGCTCCAATACATGCAGTTATGCCATTGGGTGCTCCAACCGGATATACGGCCGCAGGCTAGCCGCAAATTGACGCAATATGAGAAATGGTTAATAACAAAACAGAACGACAAGGGGTTGATATCGGAGTTATATGAAATGCTTAGGCAATCAGTTTTAGCGCATCCAACACCTAGCCAGAAAAGATGGGCGAGAGAACTTGGCAGAGAGCTGTCTCAGAAGGAATGGGAAGGGATCTACTATAGAGCGAAACACACAGCACGTAATGTGGCCAATATTGAAACAGCTATTAAAATAGCTACGTACTGGTACCTTACACCTGTCCGCCTTAATAGAGGCAACCAGGATTGGAGCCCTACATGCTGAAGAGGTTGTGGGGAGGAGGGAACCCTGGTGCATTTACTGTGGGAATGTCAGACCTTAACGACTTACTGGTCCAGAATCTTAGATGACATAGACCAACAGTTTGACACACAGATACCGAGACTTCCATAATATGTGGTGCTGGGCTTACCCAACCTGATAACATATCCACTCAAAAGCTGTAAGGGAAGACAGATGGGATTAGCACTGGGGGCAGCTCTTCAAAATATTCTGACACATTGGGGGACATCAACACCACCCACTTACGTAGGCTGGCTACATAGGATATGGTATATCCTAGGAATGGAACATATTACTGCCTCCTTGACTAGTTCTGAAAATGCATTTCAGAAGGTGTGGAAACCATTTTTAACGTTGTTGTCGACAGAGTTTAACAAAATCACTTGCCCAAGGTATCTACGAGTGCTACGCCTAACGGAGCCGGAGTTAGAGACCCAAATCCCTCAGAACAACCAAAATGAGCTACCTCCAAACTCTCAATGAACATAGTATGAGTAGTAATAGGATTACCGGTAGGGGAGGGGGGGTGTTATGTTGGTTTGCAATTTACTGGTTTGTCTTCAAGAGCTGGGACTTGCGATACAATGAAGGTACGCACATTGTGACAGAAACAATTGTATGAAAATTGTATTAAGAATGTAATGCGAGGAATGGATTTTCAAAGATTTACGTTGGATGTAAATCAACTAAGAGTATATTGCTGAAACATGATGTATCACTTTTCCACTAATAATAATAATAAAAAAAGATTTAAACATAAAAGAGCAGGGTTGCCGTCTGCACAGTGAAACAAGGAACAGTCGCTTTAAAGCTGCTCCATTTGTCACTTGAATGCGCTGCTCCCAGGGCAGCATGACTTCACGGCTGCCCTGGTGGCAGCACATTCAATGTAATAAGGCACACGTTCCCTGTTGGCGCCCAGTGCAACTGTTTTAAGGTGTGACATGGTGCAAACAGGGAAAGTGCGCCCTATGTGAAATAGAGCGATACCAAAGGGGATGATGGACGGAGCGTTAGAGCAAATCAAACACTCACCCCCAGTCAACTGATCTGGGTTTAATCCATCATCATTCTTTAGCTCACTCCACCACCCCAGTTCAGACATGGCCATATGCAAATCAGTCTGACCCTGTGCCTCGTGGGAACAGTCCAGCCCGAACTGCCAAGCCATGTCTTCCCTGGACCGGAAACAAGCATCCTGGGACCGGTTTCGGGTTCAAAACCCTCATCAGCCAGGCTATCTTGAATCCAGTGGCAAAGTGAGCAAGGGACCCACGTCTGGGCATACCCTGCCAACTTAGGCGAACAAAGCGATACCAAAGGGGATGATGGACGGAGCGTTAGAGCAAATCAAACACTCACCCCCAGTCAACTGATCTGGGTTTAATCCATCATCATTCTTTAGCTCACTCCACCACCCCAGTTCAGACATGGCCATATGCAAATCAGCCTGACCCTGTGCCTCATGGGAACAGTCCAGCCCGAACTGCCAAACCTAAGTTGGCAGGGTATGCCCAGACGTGGGTCCCTTGCTCACTTTGCCACTGGATTCAAGCTAGCCTGGCTGATGACGGCTGAATAGCCAGAAACCGGTACCGGGATGCTTGTTTCCGGTCCAGGGAAGACATGGCTTGGCAGTTCGGGCTGGACTGTTCCCATGAGGCACAGGGTCAGACTGATTTGCATATGACCATGTCTGAACTGGGGTGGTGGAGTGAGCTAAAGAATGATGATGGATTAAACCCAGATCAGTTAACTGGGGGTGAGTGTTTGATTAGCTCGAGCGCTCCGTCCATCATCCCCTTTGGTATCGCTATGTGAAATAGGGCCCTTTTCCACATCAGAGACATTGATGACTTTCTTGGGCTGACAAACATACCCCAAGACACAGGCATCCAAAGGCCTGGGTGGCATTGACAAACTTCTCCACCACCTCTTTAATTAGGCCACTCATTATGAAAGTGTCTGAGGTGCATAGTTGCTGGAAAACCCTTCCGTCTGTTGCACCATCTTTGTTTTCATCCCCTCAATCCTCTGGAAACAAACTCACATTTTTAAAGGGAACACCAAATCAAATCAAAAACACCAAAGCTAGATTTTAAATCCGGCAATGAAGCTACACTATTAGAAAAGTTGCAGAATTCATGACACCCGTGGTCCCCAAGCTAATGGCCTGACACAGAGAGGCGCGAAAAGCGACGCTGACCTGGGTGAGTGTAAGAAATTGGGTTGTTGGTTGACTGGGGTGTAAGCCCAGGTCAAGGAGCAACAACAGTCCTTGTCAGGGTAAGGCACAAGCAAACCGAAAAATTAACCTGTGTTCACCCCCTTGGTAGCTTATCGCAGAGCAGTAAGGCTTAACTTAGAGGCAATGTGTAAAGTTTTGTGCAACATTTCAAAGAGTAAAATAATGAAAACACACAATAAAAGGAGTCCACAGTAGTGTTAGAAACAAAGAGTAGATTTTAATAAATAAAACAAGACCAAAACAACAAAAATCCAATTAGTAGAACTTGAGATATTGAATTTGAGAGTTTATAGAAGAAAATAGGGCCAAAAAGAACAAAGCGCCAATTAGGAACATCTGGTCACACCTGACCAGGACATAGTCACAAGTTCAGACTGGCTGTGATCGAGAACAATTTCCTGACCGGGAATCAAACCTGGGCCGCGGCACTGAAAGCACCAAATCCTACCCATTAGACTACCAGAGAGGAGATGCTCACTTCCTTATTCTGAGTAAGCTAACCCCAATCTAAAGACTGCTTGGAAAAGTTCAAGTGAGAGGAAGTTATGTGCAATACAGTGTTTTTGTCATAAGCAATTACCTTCAGCCTCCTGCAAAAGCCTTTCAGCTCCACAATCATCTCTTGCTGGCCAAGGAAGAGGGTTGGCAATGGTCTGACCATAGTTGCTGAGGGCATAAATGAGCCTAAAATTAATAATAAATTCTGAGTTTTTCTGAGAAGGGGACCCCAAATTATGTTTGGCCCAGAACCCACAAAATCCCTAAGATGTCTCTAGAGGAGTGACTTCACTTTCAGAAGTACTCACCTGCAAGAAGGCAAAGCTTTCAACGTCAGAAAAGTAATGTTTCCCTGAGCAGGACTCGAACCCGAGCCGCCAAGGCAAGAGCAGCAAATGCTAACCACTAAACCACTAGGGATCCCACAGCAAAAAATCCTACACTGTCCTCTGAGAGACAAAGCTCATTGGGGCTGAAAGCATATTTTATTCTACAGCAAATATGTATCAAAGCTTGAAAACATTCTCATGATACCACCAGACTGTCTGTCGCTTCCAAGCACTGTCCATCCTCTCCCCGTGTAACTGAAACAACGTATTCCTGCACAAGCAGGACCCCTGGGGAAACACAAGAGAGACAACTAGTGGATGCTGATGGCGCACACATAGCTGATCCACTTTCTCACAGCTGTCTCGTTGTACAGCTTGCTGGAAAAATACATTGTGCTTGCCTGGATTGCCTGTATTGAGCACCTCACTGGGTGAACCTGCATGCGAATGAAGGTGGATGAGGGCAATGGGAGTGATGTAGCAGAAACTGCATTTTATTTGTAGGGGTGCATTCTAATAATACATGTAGAGTGCACCCAAATATAATCCTTTGTTGTAGTAACATGAAGTGTTAGGATCGTGAAATGTAAGAACATGAAACGTGGTGTATTTAGGCCATTGAGTGGTAACGTGTAAGGTTAACGTAGAAACTTAATGTAACTAGCAGAACACATTAACGTGAAGAACTCATGTTGTGCAACTGACAATCGTTCACTTATTAAATGTGTTATTTTACATGTAGGCAGGAATATTAACTGAACGTGCCTTATTTTTTATGAAATTTCGGAAAGCTCATAGGACATTTTCTTCTGTTAGCTGAATCTTGTAGGCCAGAAATGCAATTTCCCTGGAAGCTCTCGCTTTAGAATTAATAGTTGAATTTCATGTGTGCCTTGGAATTTGTTCTTTCTCACGTTTGAGTTGCAGGTGGAAGAATCACTTTCATTAGCTAGAAATAATGCCTTTGTTTTATTAGTTAGGCCAGGAGAGTAGAAGATACATCGCGTACTAAGGCCAATGAGAGAAATTGTTGTGTTTCACACCGGAGAAGGCCTGGAATCAAGGACGACATGTTGCAGTTCGGGAACATCACTCTCCCATGGAAAGTTACCTATGAGATCGTGTTCAGAGCAGATGGCGTGACCCACAAGGACCCTTGGGAAGATACCTGTAATATTGGAACGTTGCAAGTAGGAAAAGCAGCCCGCTTCTTCCCTACCTTCGGAGAGCGAGCATCCTAAAACGAGCTCTGTCTCAATAGCTTTGTGCTATCCGACTCATCGATGGTGGAGAGAATTCTTGGGAAGACTCCATATGCTGACACCTTTTCATTTCTTTTCCTTGATAATGCTTAGGTAGGGATGTTATTTTAGTGGTAGTGTAGGGATAGATTGATGCTTTATTCTCATCAACCCTCGATGCAGGGAAACTTACACTCATGCTTTTTGATCCTCTGCATCTTATTTCTTGAGCTACTTGTTTTGTCCATGTTGCACCATCTCAACTTTATTCGCAGATTTGGCTTTATGCTGATTCCGATGTATTTCTACACGCTCATTTTGAGGTGTCCTTATATTAAGTTATTCTTGGCTTTGTAATAAATTAACTAACCATATGCAGTTGTCTGTGGTTACTATGTGTCAAGAGAATTTCCTGTTGAATCGATTGGCATTAATAATCGACTTTCTCCCCTCTACGCTTTCATGCTGCTAAAAAGAACCATTGGATTGTGTCTCTAGAACAGATCCAGAATTTATGGGCCCGGCCCTTTCAGTTAGTAGCAGTGTAGTTTTACACATGAAGTGAGGGGAGAATCTACAATTAGTAAAGAAAAGAGGGAACCTATTACCCCAGAGTACCAAAATAGAGCCCAATGACCGAGAACGGAAAGCGGCAGAATCCGGCAGATACTTGCGGAGTCTGATGGTGCGGCGAGATCAGCAGCGAACGAAGGAGTGAGTATCAATAGGGTGTATATGGGGTATTAGAATGCTGGAGTGCATTGATTGTGTGATGTCTGACGGAGTTGGTGCGAGAGTCGAGTGAATGTGGTTTCTGGCCAGACGTAGTCCAAGGATTTAGATTTAAGTTTATGGTCCCAAAGTGGTCTAAGATCCCGGGATATGATAGATGGTGTAGAAGACACCGAGATTTAGTGTGAATATCTGATCGAAGAATTGAGGAGTTGTCGTGAGACGTCATTGGCAGTTCCACCTAAGACAAGGAACTTTGTGTGAATGGGACACATGGGAATCGTTTAGTGGACCTTGTGTACAGAGGTGAACTATACGGATTCAGGTGATCAGCACAGGTCGAGGGTTGCCGAGTGGGAATGATCTTGAATGACTGAATTCTATCCATCTTTTTAGATGGCAGAGAATTACGGAGTTTATGATGATTGTGTGAGTGAATGTGTACAGAGAAATTGTAAAGGAGGGTGAGCTGCTGCGAGGAGTGAACGTGACGTCAGAGTGTGCCGCACTGCAATAGGTTGGTTGGTATAATGCGGCGCTGGGGTTGGCTAGTAGTCATCGGGAAGTTGTGGTTGGAAAATATTGTTCAGTTGTAATACTTGAACTGTAAACTACAATTCAATCATGCGTTGTTTTAGGGTGTTGCAGGATTTTTTCAGAAGTGATCAAGGAGTTGTTACTCGAGTGGGTGAAGAAGCGCCACCGAAGGATACTCCAGCACATTATATGGTGACAAAAGTAGGGCTCAATACTATAATTTGGCTTCAAAATTGGCACAAAATCACTGAAAAAAAGGGTGAATTGTCATTTCCACGTTTTGGTTCATTGCGGTTGGACGTGTTGCATCAGTTGAGAGGAGTAATGTTTGCGCTGCGACCTTTGCCTAGACCAACACAGTTTGAGGCAATAGACGCATGGATATGGGCAGCACATGCAAAGAAAAGGGAGATGTATCAAGGGAAGATGAGGAAAGCTTTGAGAGCATGTCAGGAAGTGCAATGGGGTGCACAGCTGAAGAGATGGATAGTGGATACTATTGAGGGAGAGAGGCTGTACCCAATGCTGGCAGGAGAGGGAGACTCTCAGAATTGGAATAGAAGGGACAAATGAAATGATGGAAGTGATACTGATGACAGCTTGTTGGATAGGTTGTTGTCTGAGCGTCCGCAACCTTATAATCCCCAATCAGAGAAAGGAAAGCGAGGCTTGCCGAATGCAGCCAACATGGAAAGTTTTTGAGCACCTCAAATAGGTCTTAGTACAGTAGTTGTGGAAAGGATATCCGCAGGAGGTGGGGGACAGGAGTGCCCGCTCTAGGAAGTAGGGAACAAAATGGAGTTAGCATTGCTTCATGGTTACCGGAAGCTCTTACAGTACCCGTCACTATTGGTCCTGTTGTCCCTGTGTATGACCCGAGCTCAGTGGGAGACCTTAGTCAGCGACCGTCCACTCAGACGGAATGGACCGGAATGGGAGGGTCAGCAAACTTTAGTGGAAACCGCCCTTCTCTAGCACCTGTAGAATCTAGTACCTCTCTACCAGCCACTGCCGATCCTTTGGGAATACGCATTGGCTCCAGTACTTATGGTAAACACTAGTTCAGATTTGAGCAGGTGGGAAACTCCAGTGAGGGGACCAGTGGGTGTGACTTCAGAAACAATCGCAAGTCAAGGAGCTACAGGACATCAACATGCCCTAGACATTACAGACTTAGAGACTTGGTTTAGAGATCACAACAACAGCTAGGAAGGTCAGATCAGTACATCAAGTCAGGGAACCATCAAGGCTGCAGTAAAGGCAAAACTATTGGATGTGGTGAGGTTGAAGGCTGAGGTAGACAAGATCATCAGTGGGATTTTACCTTTAGAAAGAATAGAGACCTATAAGCCAGATGACCTGTTGTTTATAGCGAAGGATGTCACCTGCAAAGCAAGACGAGCTCACGAGAAGTTGTCATAACTAGCTCAGAGGTATGAGGTAGACCTGTCTCGAATGAAAATGCTACAGGGGAATCATAGGCTTAATTATAGTGTCCAGGACCTGGAAGAAAAGAAAGTGAGGGGATTGAAAACGCATATCCGAGAGTTGGTCATAGAAATTCAGGCTTGGAGTATGCTGGATAAGTGGGAGGAAAGGTGGTCTAAGAAGAAGGGTGCCAGGAAAATGATAGGGGAAATACTACCTCCAGGAGGGGGATCACCAGGATTTGAGGCATATCCACTACAAGAGGTGCCTAGTGGAGGGTATTTGCATCTTCCTTGGAGTAGAGTCGATCGCTTTGTCAAAATTTCGAAAGTGTTGTGGATTGATTTAAATACTCTGTTTGAAATTGTGGTTCCTAGTGATCTATGGTCTGCATGTAAAATTGCTAGTGATTGGCCTTCTGCTGAGCCAGAGAGGGATCATGTAACTCATGGTCCTTCGCCTTTAGTTATAAAAAGTACGATCAGGTGATCACATGGTTGTAGTCCAAGATAGCTCCTCAAGACATCGATTGGGTTAAAATAGATCGAATGACCCAGGAGCCTAAAGAGTCAGTACATGCCTATTATGAAAGGCTCTTGCATGCCTTTAAGCAGTACAGTGGGTTGGACACTCTCGATCCTAAAGACATGGGCCAATTCATCTCAAAATTTGTGACAGGACTGAGGCCATAAATCAGCCTTATGATCCAGCAACATTTGATCTGCTGGCAAAACATATCCGTGGAAGAAATTCTACGGTATGCCAGGTATTACAGTGATGAGGTGGATTCTAAACATAGGAGGATAAAGGAAAAGTTAATGCTGGTTTAAATGTGAAACGCACAGAAGGGAGAGCAGTTGCAGGCAACAGGAGGGACAGTAGTTCGTAATAAAGGGAATGCCCAAGGAGGTGTTCAGGGTGCATCAGGTTCAGCGAGACAGGCTAAAGGGAGAGGTGTCCCCATAGATCCCAAAACAGGATAGATGTTGCTACACTGAAAAAGACAACTGCCTGTCATTTTTGTCACAAGATCGGGCATTGGATCGGGCATTGGAAGTGGGAGTGGGAGCTTAAATCCGGCGAATCAGGTGCAGGAAGGAGAACTCGTGCAAGTGACTGATGTGGTGAATCAGTTACTGACTGTGACAAGGCCAAGATCCCTTAATGTGGGAGGGAGTCAGAACCAGTTAGTGCAAGTGCCACAACCTCAGAGAATCTCACAGGTCAATTGAACGTACCATCAGATGCCCTTTATGGAACCGCTAGATGGATTTGATCAGACCTGTCCTTATGACGGTACCTGAGGGGGGAGGAAGACTGTACTTTTGGAGCAGTTTTAGAAGTAGACCAGAGTGGACCACATGTAGAAGCTGGCATAGATGGTCATCCCATTACATTCTTGATTGATACTGGTGCTACCCATTCTACTGTGAGATCTGCAGTAGTCCAAAACCTACCCCTCTCTGGAAAATCAGTCCAAGTTGTAGGAGTTGCCAACAAAAGAATGACAAATCCTTTGACAGAAGAGGTGCCGGTGAGAATCAGAACCTTCCAGGATCATCACCAGTTCGCGGTGTGTGATTCGAGTCCAGTCTGTTTATTAGAGCATGACCTCCTGTGCAAGTTGAATTGTACCATCTATTGTACACTGACAGGGATTGAGTTGCAGACTAACGATGGTGACGTTGCTTTCAAACTAGCGAATCAAAATCATTGTGTGGACATTTTTCCTTTACTGACAGTGGAAGACAGGCCGCTGTACTTGAGAGACACTGTCTCTCCAGTGGTATGGGACTTTACGGGGGAGTAAATCGGACTGATTCGAGGAGCCAAACCAGTCCGCATACAGATCAAGCCTAATGCAGAATTTCCAAGAACACCTCAGTACAAGCTGACCCCAGAAACAGTGGCAGGGATTACACCTGTGATTGAGTCTGATGGAGCGTAAAAGTTAAATGAGTTTTGCCTCTATCAATTCTCGCTATCAAAAGAGATTTAAGATAATTCTTTCTTGATGAAAACATGTAAACTGGCTAAGTCGAAAAATGTGAGCTTTCATACTGCATCGTAAAAGCATACATAAGTGTCTGAAAACATGAAAACTTGAAAACGTAAATGAAGAGAGAGAGAGAGAAACACTGATATTATATATGCATGTACACACGTGTTTTGAGAAACAAACCTTAGTTAATACAGAGATTGTGGTGATGAATAACTTCTAATATGTATCAAAATGAAATAAAGTCTGCCTAATAAAGCTCCTGAAAAGGAATAGAGTGCTAAATTCAGTAATGATCGATAGTATGCAAAACTGCAGCTTTCTCTAACATTATGCGATAAAAAGTGAATTTCAGAGTGACACGTAAATATTTGTTTTGAAAAATGACAAATGTGCAAATTATTTTTTAGTTGTGCCTAATATTTACATATAACTGCTCAAGAAGAATAGTGATTGAATTAATCAAGAAAAGTCGAAAAATAATTATTAATGTGTGATTTATAATAATCATAACATGAAAATGATTCAGCAGAATTTCATGTAGTCCTCAGATGCTTTTCCTTTCTTGCTCAAAATGCAGAATCGAGCTGAAGTAGTCACTTTAGAAGCTGTGAGAACTTTTCGTGAAGTTTCTTTTCTGTACTCTACCACAATGCACTCACTTTTGGTTTAGCAACATTTTTGACAGAAATGTATCAATATGATTGCAAACCCAGAGAAAGCGCCTGGAAGCGGACAGTGTGAGTAAAAGGAAGTTTCTTACTTCCGTGGAAAGGATGAACAATTGGAACTTAATGGATTTGCAAAACGATTACTTAATGTCTCCGGATTTCTTAGTGAGGTATTGATCACACTATGAGCAGCCCACTGTGAGCAGCCAATGGAAACCATATGGACTGATAGACAGGATACTTTGTGGGTGTAAACCGTCAACTTTTGGAAGTATAATTGCCTACTGGAGGAGGAGTCGGGGCTGGCTTTCATTTTCCATTTTCCTTGCCTGGCATGCTGTCGGACTGACCCCTGATTTTCCCTCGATGCCAAACCCTTGAACTGAACTTTACTGACTGTCCTGAACCTGCTCTTTCCCGACTGGTAAAGTTGAGCAGGAAATAACCTTTCGGCTGAAGGGTTAACTGACACCTGTGGCACGTGGTGCTGTAGTTCTGATTTGGCCAGATCCTTATCAAAGACAGACTATATGTCAACCATATATTGGTTTGTATAATCTGATAACTGAATCTCGATTTTTCCTATGTTTCTCTCTCTCTCTCTCAAGGCAATCAGCAAATGTTTTTATTGAATCTGCATTGAAATGTGTGGCTATTTGCACTAATTATCTAATATTAAATCTGATTTGAAATGTGATTTCATGTTCTATCCATTCAAATTGAGGCTTTAGATAAATATTTTCAATGAGTAATCATTTTTGTTTATGTGCGTCATTTCTTTGGGTCTCAACTTTTTGTCACAAGATATGAGGTTTGACAACACTGAGTAAGGTGATGAAATAGACATGTATTTGGCATTTCTTTATTCCAGGTCCTCATAAGGAAATTGCCTCACATTCTCTGAATATGCAAGTCCCTGTTAGCTCAAGAAAAAGAACCATTGGAGGACCAAGGTTTGATAATTAGGGAGGTGAATAGATTGTGCAATTATTGGGCCCAGTTAGTGATGATGAAAATAAGAGCAATTACAGTATAATGACATTGTGGTTAGTCTTCCTTTGCATCAGTTTTCTGGTAGCTTGTTGGATGGTTAGTTTGACTAATTAAACTAGGATATGAGGAGACGTGGTTAAAAGGTGTGTCTAGTAGCTTAGAAAAAATAGTAGGGTTCTGACTGCTGGTGGAATCGTGACCCGACAAAGACTGAAATGGACTTGTGATCACAGAAGTATTATGTCATATAGTGAAAAGTGTATATCTATGTTGTATTGAGTTTAGGTCCGTCGAGGCCTAAGTGAGTACGGGTCCATCGAGGCCTTAGACCCCGGGATATGTACCTACAGGTGGGTCTTAGTGTGCCAAACACTAAGGGGCCGATTCCGATTCAGGCCGGAAATCTCTCCGACCGAGCCGGACCCGGAGAGATTTCCGACCGAATCGGACCCTAGCAGTCCGACCGAACGAGTACGATGCGCACGCATGCAATCGGACTCGATTTGGTCGGACTCCCATTGAAGTCAATGGGAGCCGGTCGTACAACGCGTACGCGGGCTCCCATTGAGTCAATGGGTGCGAGGCGAACAAGGGCGCCCCCTACAGCGGGTACGCATCGATGCGATTCGCGCCGCACACGCACAGGTAGGGGGGACCCATGGGTCCCCCCTGTGTGCGACTCGCGCAGCTACGCGTACAGGGGGGTCCGACACGGACACCCAAAGTCCGGCTCCGACAGCTGTTTCGAGCCGGACGGTGCGAGTCGGTCGGACTGCTCGAGGCGCCCATCGTACTTGCCCGGCCGGGGAACGTCTCCATCGCGCGGTGTGAGTCGTGTCCGTGCGAGTCGGTCGGTGCGGTTCGGACCCGTGAACGAGTCGGTCGGCGATTTTGCGTGCGCTCGCATCGTACTCGCTCGGCCGGACGCACGTTTGAATCGGTCGGGAAAGAGGGCTCCGAATCGGATCCGGTTAAGCCGAATCCGATTCGGTGCGCTACCGGCCGAGATCGGAATCGGCCCCTAAGTGTGTTTGTCTGCTCTTATGTGAGTACTGTGCATGAGACGTCGTTGCCGGTACTGAGAAAGGGAACTTTGAAGCGTGACAAGTTGGAATTGTTGAGATTTCTTCAGGAAGCGCACCTGGAGAGATCTTGAAGATTTTTTACTTCAATCAATCTCTTTATTCGATCTCTTGTTAAAACAGATCATAAAAGCATCAATTAATCAAATAAACCATAACACAGTATTATAAAAAGATCCATATAAAACCACAGTTTAAAACCTTTACAATCATTACAGGATCATTAGTTTCAAGAGTAGGCTCTACCAGTAAAAAGTATTATTTAAAATAATGTATGGGAGCAGCAGTGCACTTTAAACAATTCCTGTAACTAAGGCCCCCAACATTTAAATACAATCAATTTTTCTCAGTTATTACAGCAATTTAAATCAGGGGATCCCAGTTCTTCTTCCTTCTCATGCATGCCCACAAAAACATGCTACAGAGAAGCAAACAAAGGGGTCATGAAGTGTCTTTAGAAAATACAATGCCACCCTGCATTGAGTGAAATTGTGACGCCTTAAAATCGGGAGGATTAAAGCTTTCCTTTCAGTATGATAAAACTTGCAGAATAACACTATGTGTAAAGTATGTATCAGTGTGGGGTTTTTAGTATTGACAGGAATAATGGCGCTCAAGCTAATTCGCGCTGAGTTTATGTTATACTAGAAGTGTGAACGGTGCAAACCAGGTCAGGGGATATGCCCTAAAACCCCGTGATGGTATGGATAGAAATCCACACAAATGAAGTAGGTACAGTCTCGGGCACACGTAACGAGGATATAATATCAGGAGAAATGTCTCATACTGTAGAAATGTAGAGGTCTACACCAGAATGATAGTCATAGGTGTTTAATATAGTAACAGAGCATAAGCAACCAGCCAAAACAAAGCAACCAGCCGACACGTGTTTCGTCACAAGGGTAGTAACCCGTGACTCTTCAGGGCTTCAGAAAGTCGATGCAGTCTGTGGCGACGAGATTAACCAAGTGCTAAGTAGCACAGGGGGAATATAGAATTAGAAGTGTTGTTCAGGAAGGAAAATGGTTCCGGAAGTGGCCATCTTCCGGAACCATTTTCCTTCCTGAACAACACTTCTCCCAGTTTCCTGTACTCCGGCGCATCCGCCGTTGTCGTCCTGGACTACTGACCTGGCACGCCTAATTCTATATTCCCCCCTGTGCTACTTAGCACTTGGTTAATCTCGTCGCCACAGACTGCATCGACTTTTCTGAAGCCCTGAAGAGTCACGGGTTACTACCCTTTGTGACGAAACACGTGTCGGCTGGTTGCTTTTGTTTTGGCTGGTTGCTTATGCTCTGTTACTATATTAAACACCTATGACTATCATTCTGGTGTAGACCCTCTACATTTCTGCAGTATGAGACATTTCTCCTGATATTATATCCTCGTTACGTGTGCCCGGGACTGTACCAACACTATGTGTAAGTCCGATTGCGGTGAATGATTGTCACAGGGGCAGGGGGGCAAATCTGAATGTTTAAAATTCCTCACTGGGTGGGCTAGCATCAGAGGGATATAATTCAGGCGGAAACGCAATAGAATAAATCTATGGTGAGCGAAGCTAATACACAAGAGATATAAAAATCCGTCGCACAATCTAGGGGGGATAAGATCATATACAATTGCCGCCCTTTGTTTGTGATTTTTTTCCCTCCAAAGAAAGCTAGCCCTTTGAAGATACGACTCAATGATTTGCCTCTTCGAGACCTTCCTACACAGTGAGGGGTCCCTGAATAGATTACCCAGCCCAATTGCAGTCAATTCAGCCTCTACATAACTAAGCCAACCCATCCTGCTGTAGTGGTCCAGCTTCAGGCAGCTGACGATTATACGTTGCGTTAAGTTGACCGTGAACCTACGCCAGATCGAACGCCACAGCAGGATGGGGCCAATCTCATGGAATCAAGCAAGTAAGTTAACCCCAATTCAAGATGTAGAGTATAATTTGAGTGTGAATGGGGTAAGGATACCCGATTTTTAAAAAAGGTGTCTTCCATTCTCAGGAGATGGTCGGCGTTTGCCATCCCCCTGACTCCCGCCCCATACGTTACCATTGCCTTTGTTTTGGCATGATAGATGTTTTTAATCGTGTACAAAGGACTGGCACCCAGCTTTCTTGCAAAGTCCTTAATAGCCTGCAGACTCCTTTCCATGGCTGAAGCTCTTCCCACAACCAGGTTTTCCCAAGAGTGGTTCTTATCAAATAGGACGCCCAGGTAGGAAAAGCAGTCTACCACTTTGAGTTTCTTTGAGGCCAACTGGAAATGGAGATATTTTTCTCCTCTTCTGGCGCCTGCTATAACAATAAATGATTTTGCCTCATTTACTCTAAGGTCTAATGAGGCCATAAATGAGGCATATGATGTTATAAGAGACTGTAAGGCAACCCCTGTCCTGGCAATCAGGACCGCATCATTGGGGTACGCCAGTATCGGAAGGGGCCTGTTATCAAAAATAGGCACGTCCAGGGGAGCTCCAGTCAGGGCGGCCTCCACCCCGTTGGTATAGATAGAAAAAAGAAACGGGGCGAGGACACAGCCCTGCCTAACTCCCCTCTCGATTTTAAATGGGCGTGTACATTCCCCATTTATGCCATGCCGAACAGAGGAGGAGGCATTGGCATATAACTGGCGGATGAAGCGGATTATCAGTGGGTCAGCCCCCATCTCTTCCAGCATAGGCCACAACTTCTGGTGGGAAACGCAATCAAAGGCCGCAGAGAGGTCCATGAACGCCATATAGATCCTCCCCCCTTTCACTTTAGTGTATTTATCAATGCAGAGTGACAAATTAAGACATTGGTCCACCGTCCCCTTCACCTTCTGGAATCCATATTGCGCTTGCATCAGTATGCTATTTTCTTCGGCCCAGTTCTCCAATCTGGATGATAGGAGCCGGCCCATAAGCTTTGCGGTGGTGTCCAGAAGGGAGATGGGACGGTAGTTCGTTGGGGAGCCCCTATCCCCTTTCTTATAGATGGGAACAATTACACTCTGGTTCCAGGATGGTGGAGGGCCCTCATCTGCTATTCTATTGAACACGTTTGTTAGTAGAGGGACCACAAATCATAATTCTGCTGGAAAAGATCTATCGGGACCCCATCAGGGCCTGGGACCTTACCTGGTGGACAAGACTCCAACCCTCTTCTGACTTCTGTTAGTGAAAATTTCAGACAGCCTGATGGCATTCCATCTGGATCGGCAGGAAGTAAGGTTGAAGAATTGTTGGAACCAAAAATGCTTTCAAAATGAGCCACCCAATCCTCCTCATCTACATGAGAGTCCAGTGAGGGATCCTTAGAGTCCTTGAAATAAGGGGCATTTGTGACTCTCCAGAACTCCCTGCTGCTGCCCGAGTTCGCAGCTTGCTCCAAGTCATTCCAGGCCTTCTCCCTTATATCCTTCTTTCTTTTTTCCCTAACCTGTTTATAATTGCTACGTAACAATTTGATCTCTGCTGGGTCTCTGCGGTGGGCTTTAAGAGCCTTTATAAGGACGGTCCTTGCTGTAGAACATTCATGGTCAAACCAACCTCTGTTTCGATTAAAGTTCAGCGGTTTGCTGCGAGTAAGTGCCAGTTTTAGTTTAATTAAAAGTACTGTAAAGTGGGTGACTAAGTGTGGAGAAGTAGTCCCCTCAGCCAGACAATGTATAATGTATTCCCTTACTTGCGCTATTATTTCATTACCCAGATTCAGCTTCTCGGCCTGTGCCCATTTTAACTGGTAGCCATTTTTCCTGAGTAACGATAAATTATCTGCTACCTGTTGATGTTCTTCCGCCTTACAAGGGAGAGCTAAGGAACTAAGGAGGATAGTGTGGTCACTATAAGATGTAAACAGATTGTCTAAATGGACCACTTTTCTACTTAGTGTAGAAGAGACTAGAATAAAGTCAATAGTTGACTCTTGTGTACTCCGCCTGAATGTTTCCCCTAACTGGCCAGTTTTTATGTTGTTAATTATTCCCAAATTGCTTTAATATAGGAAATTATTCAGGGTATCACCAAATTCATTATGTGAAAAATGTGTGAGGGGGTTATCCTGGAGATCAATTAAAGCACACACCTTAGACTCTGTATATTTACATAGGTGAGTGTTAAAATCCCCCACCCAAATAATGTGAGGTGTACCTTTTTTATTAGATCGGGTAATTTTCCCTAACTCCCTGATTAGGTCTTCTGCTACTTTTTTCATATTTCGCCCGAATTCATTATTATAGAAGTTAATTAGAATCCATGACCCCTCGTTTTTAAACTCAAGGTGAAGAAGCTGGAAATGGGTATTTGGGGAACCAAACTGCCTTATTTGAACAGGGATGGTATTAGATGTCAAGGTTAGTAGTCCCCCCTTCGCTCTGCCTGATGTTGAGGGCACTGCGGGAGTATGAAAAGTATGAAATCCAGGGGAAAATACCGGCTCCTTAGCCCATGCCTCCTGGAAACAGATGATCTCCAGGGAGTGCCAAAGATTATGCCACTGTTCATTGCCTATCTTAGAGGCTATTACTGCAACATTCCAGGATGCTAAGGTAATCTTATTTTTATCCATGTTGCACTGGGTGGAGGAGGTCGAGGGTATTGTCTGTGTTCCATATGGTAGACTAGCTGGCATAGCTATTCTCCCAGGGAACGATGGTGGTCAATCACAGGATTCTAAGTCGGAAAGGGGAGCAAATCTATTTTGTAACCTTATCCCCTCGGGAATATTGGGGCCATCCACATATCTCGTAGGGAGATGATCTAACCTTAACCTACCACTATTCCCCGCTCTTGAATTTGCAACCTGTTTATAGAAGTGTTGCAATGGTAAAGGTATGATTTGAGTGCTCCTAATGGAAGACCTATGAAGATTGGCCCGAATAAGGTGACCCACCTGAAGGTAATTAAATTTATCACCATGCAATACCCCCCAATTGTCTTTGGAAAACTACCCACCCACCCCACTCTCCTAGCCATGATGATTTTATTTGCCAAGTAGTGATTACTCATTTCCGAGTTCCTTAGATTGTGTGAGAGCCAATGAAGGCATTTATCCATCAGATGTGACGTTGATTCCAGCTGATTGTCCTGAAGAGGGGGTGCACTAGCCAGAACCAGTACCAGATGGAGTACTATTGGAGTGCGGTCATCTGTACGGTCGTCAGTAGGGGTGGCATAAGTGCCTCGTATTCCTGGAGCCTGATAAGGAGCCCTTGAGACCTCCTCCGATGAGAGTGGTCGGTGGCGTATATCCCCTGGTGCCATAGCTTGTAGATTTTGAACCTTCCTTTGCGCATTTACATGACCGCTCATTGTCGAGGATGGCCCACAGCCCCGGGTAGCGGGGCTAGATGTATTGCCCCGTAGTGGTGCAGATGAAGGGGCTCTGGCCTCACTAGAGGGAGCTAGAGATACGTCTGCGGGTATGCGTAGAGAATGCGCTCTGGAGGGGTCATCCAAAAAACAGACAGGCGTGTTAGATGTTATTAAGCTGGCCAGTCACTGTTCAATTTGAGTTAACTTAGTTAAAATTGGGTCCAGGAGTGACACCAGCCTTTTACTTGCTTCTTCCCATAGATCCTTATTAATTGGGGGTTGTAAGGGCAGAGTGCTTGCCGTTTGAGTCATTGCTGGTATTCCATGAGTCAGTGTGGAGACTTTATGTTGTATACCCCTTGATTTTGTGGCGCGACTGGGCATGGGTAGCGAATCCTGTTGCCCAGGTGGAAGGTCACCAGATATTATCAGATGAGGCAAGCGGGTTTGTGGGGGGCCTCCTGAGTGCCCCCCGTGGGTGACCTCAAAGGGAAAAGAAGAGGTTCCATTGACAGACTGTGGCGGGGTAGTAGTAACAGGTCGGGAGCCAGGTCTGCTTAGGTAAGGTTTTATTTTTCCAAAGACACGTTTGTGTCGACTTGTCAGTCTTTCGGCGGCAAACTGGGCGGAGTCCGTCGTGCTTGATATCCCTCGACTCCTTGGTATGGGATTCACCTCCACCTCCCAGGGTCCGGTAGCTTGTCTCCGTGTTCCGTCCGTGTCGATGGGGCATGGAAGGGAGGAAGAAAATATGTGTCAAGACGCTGTCCCGTGAAATGGTCACAAGTAAGGGACCGGGGAGTGAAGGAGGCACCACACACTCTTATGCACGTTTTAAATAAAACGGAAGGGATAAGTGTGACTAGTGCTCGGGTGTGAGAGAAAAACAAGTCATGAGGTTTTAAGGGGGTTGTAGGGCTCCCGTTTAAGTAGTCGGGCCGTCCCTCCTCCCAACCCACCCTGAGAACTTGTCTCGTACCTGTGTAAGCCACGCTCCTCCTGGAGCGTGGCTCGGCGATACGCGGGGACGTTGGCCTCCTGGCTCAGCTCGGGCTCCTGATGGTCTCGTCCCTCTGTCTCTTCCGGCTTCCTCGAATTCTCCTCTCTGGCTCACCACGAACGTTCCTTCTCCAGACTCTCCTTTCTCCTCTTCGGTGTCGATGCACACCCACTTCCTGGTTTCCCCAGGTCTTATCGTCGGGAACGTGATGACGTCTGCTGGGGGCGGAGTCTCGTCATCTTGAAAGTCCCAGTTAAAGGAGCCGGCTTCGTCTTCCTCCTCCGTTGGTGTCAATAAAGTTTTATGTTGTGTCTTCCAGTCGTCCTGCTGAGAGGAGATAAGAGGGGAAGATAGAGGTACTGCAGACCACCAGTCTAAATCGGGCTCATGTCTCTTGCTCAGTGAGCCCGCCCTGTCACACACCACCCCCCCTGGATTCTCCCGATCGGGGAGAGGGGACACCCTAGACAGGTAATCTGCGTTCCCGTTTTCCTTTCCCTTCCGATGGCGTACCACAAAGGTAAAAGGCTGTAAGGACAAAAACCAGCGGAGCACCCTGGGGTTCTGGGCCTTGTTCCGGCACATCCATTGCAAGGGGGCATGATCCGTGTACAGAATGAATGGTAACCCTTCTAGGTAGTAACGTAACTTGTCAACAGCCCACTTAATTGCTGGACATTCCCTCTCAATCGTTGGGTACTTGCACTCCCGGGGAAACAACTTCCTGCTGATATATAAGACTGGGTGTTCTAGACCGTCTTCTCCTATTTGGGATAGTACTGCACCCAGCCCTGAGTTGGAAGCATCAGTGGACAACAAAAAGGTCTTACTGAAATTTGGGGAAAATAGTACGGGGCTTGTGGTAATGACCTTTTTCAGGCTCTGAAAGGCGCTCAGCATTTCTTTTGTGGGATGCACTAACTGCTGCTGTCGGGCTTCTTTTCGTAGGATATTTGTCAAAGGGGCGGCCAGCTCCGAAAACTGTGGAACAAACCGTCGGTAATATCCAACCAGACCCAGAAACGCGCGTAGTTCTCGCTTGGTGGTAGGAAAGGGCGTTTCTGCTATTGCTCTTACTTTCTCGGTCTGTGGGGCGATCACCCCGTCTCCCAGAACATATCCGAGATACTTCACCTTCTGATAGGCTGCTCGAGACTTCTTCGAATTGATGTGAAGTCCAGCTTGTTCTAGTGCCTGTAGGATGGTTCTTAGGTGTTGTAGGTGTTCTGCCCAGTTCGCGCTGAAGACTACTATATCATCCAGATATGCTGAACAGAACGCGGGATATGCATGAAGAATGGTGTTCATAAGTCTTTGAAACGTGGCGGGGGCCCCGTGGAGGCCAAAAGGGAGAACGTTAAATTCGAATAGGCCTTCTTCGGTTGCAAATGCGGTTTTCTTTCGGTCCTCCTCTCGGAGGGGTACCTGCCAGTACCCTTTTGTTAAATCAAACGTTGTGATGTACTTAGAATCGCCCAACTTCTCAATAAGCTCGTCGACTCTTGGAATCGGGTAGGCATCAAAGGTCGATATCGCATTTAGTGCGCGGAAGTCCATACAGAAGCGCGTTGTTCCATCCGGCTTGGGGACCATCACGATGGGTGAAGACCAGTCGCTTTTGGACGGACGGATAACACCAAGCCGGAGCATCTCATGTACCTCGCTTCTTACGGCTGCCCTCTTTGCCGCAGGTATCCTGTATGGTCTCTGTTTTACTATATTCCCATCCTGTGTTTCTATCTTGTGTTCGGCTAATGAGGTCTTCCCGGGTGTGTCTGAAAAGATGGCGGAGAACGGGATCAATGCGTGCCGGAGGTCATTCTTCATGTCCCCAGTGAGGTCCTCGTTGACTACGAGTCGATCGAGAGTAGTATTCCCCGAAGAGGCTGGTAAGGTCAGGTGGGCTGTTTTGGGTAAAGGTCCCAACCATTTTTTTAAAAGGTTGATATGGTAACATTGCTTTCGAGTAGGCGATATTTGAACCCGGTATGTGGTGTTGCCTAGGGCCTCCAACACCTGATATGGGCCCAGCCATTCGCTTTGGAACTTCCGAGTAGAGGAGGGGAGTAGGACCAATACCCAGTCTCCGACCGACACCTTCCTCCATTTCTTTCCTTTGTCGTAGTATTTCTTTTGTTTCTCTCTGCTTTTCTCCAGGTTGGAGTAGGCCAAGTCTCTCAGTTTTCCCAGTTTGGACCTCAGTTGTTGTGTATATTCCAGCAGGGAGTTCTGGTCAGTCTCTTCTTCCCTCTCCCAGGCGTCCTTGGTCATTTCGAGGAGAGACCTGGGTTGCCGTCCGTATAGCATCTCAAACGCAGAACAACCCAGGCTGCTCTGTACTTGGGCTTGTAGTACGTACAATGCTAATGGTAGGAGGTGGTCCCAGTCCTTGCCCTCTACGGTGAGCATTTTCTTCAGAGTGGTCTTTAGGGATCGGTTGTACCTCTCGACCAGGCCATCTGTCTGGGGATGGTATACTGACGTACGTAGGTGTTGTAGATCCAAGGAACGGCACACTTCCTTCATTAGCCTTGAGACGAACGGCGTCCCCTGATCCGTCAATATTTCCTTGGGGAATCCTACTCTGGAGAACAATTCCAAGATCTTTTCTGCAATGTTTTTGGTAGTGGGTGCTCTGAGTGGGAACGCCTCCGGGAATCTTGTGGCATAGTCCACAATTACTAGTGCGTAGAGGTTGCCTTTAGAGGTCTTGGGCAAAGGACCTATCAAGTCCATGCCGACTCTTTCGAATGGTTTTCCTATTACTGGCATGGGTTGAAGCGGGACTGCAGGGGGACGTTGCATGTTTTTCTTCTAGCATACCTCACATGTCTGACAATACCTTTGGATGTCTTTGTAGATACCGGGCCAATAAAAATGACGCAACACGTTCTGTGTGGTTTTCTCCGCGCCGGAGTGTCCCTCTGTGAGGTGGGCATGGGAGAAGAACAGTATCTGCTCACGGAAGGGAACTGGCACCAGTAGCTGCGTTATGTCTTCCGGGCCTCCTTCGCGATACAAGAGGTCGTTCTTGATCAAAAAACGTGGATAAGTATGGGATGGGGTGCTCTGGTTGACGTGTGCAGCTTCCCAGGAGTTGAATAGAGTGGTATCGTTAGCTTGGGAAAAGCGAAAATTCCGGTCTAATAGCCAGGGGTCTGGAGTAGTGAAGGCCGGGATGGGAGTTCCCTGGTCGCTTGTTTTTCTCCCTACTTTGTCTTGGAACAGGGTTAGGAAATCAGGGTTGTCGACACCCAGGATGAGGTCTTCGGGTATGGAATCGACCACCCCCACCCGCACTGTACAGGGGGATCTGCCCATAGGAACCATTGTAACAACTGCAAGGGGATATGGCTTAATGTCTCCATGTACGCAACGAATGTGTACTAAGGTTTCGGGGACGTATTGTGAGGGGAGGATGAGATTCTTCTGTACTACCGACTGCTTGCACCCGGAATCTAACAAGGCCTTTATCAGCTTCCCATTCACCTGTACACGTACATAAAAGGATGACCCCATCTCTGCTGAGTACAGCACGGCCTTTGGGATGTATCCAACCTCCATAGGTTCATCCGCTGGTTTCTTCCTGGGACACAGGCGGGCGATGTGGCCCCAGTCACCACATTTGAAACATTGTGGTCCCCTGAACGTGGGCATCTCTGCTCTGATATGTCGGGTTTTTGGAACGTCCAAAAAAGGCTTTGCTTTCTTTTCAGTCTTAGGGGGTATGCCTCCCTTATTAGTTTTCTCATTGTCCCATAGCAATTTTCGAGGCTGAGCCCGCGAATAGTTAGTTGCCATCCTGATGGCCTGCTCAGCTGAAAGGTTTGAATGCTGCTTGAGCCATCTCTGTGTGCCGTATGGCAGCGCCTCCATAAATTGCTCTAGGTACACCCTGTTCATAATCTCATCTTTCGTACTAGTGGCTGGTTTGAGCCATTTGTCCGCTGCCATCTTTAAACGGAAAAACAATGTCTTTGGGTTTTCCCCTGGTACCCCCCTTTCTCTGCGGAACCTTACTCTATAGGCCTCTGCATCCAGGCCTAGGTGATCTAGGATCACGTCTTTGATCACCTGGTAAGGGGTGTTCCCCGTAGCATTGGCAACTTGATACGCCGATTGGGCCTCACCGGTCAGGAGAGGCGCCAAAAAGAACGGCCATTTCTCCTCGGGCCAGCCACACGCCCTGGCGGCCCGTTCGAAGTTCAATAGGAACGCATCCGGATCCTCCCCGGATACGTACTTCTGGAGGGATATACCGGAGGGGTTGTGGGTGGGGGCTCGTCTCTCTCCTTGTATAGGGGTGCCAGGGTCATGTACCACCTTCTGCAGGCTCTCTATCTGGGCTGTTATGGTATTCTTAAACACCTCGCGGTCCGCTTGTGCGGAGGTAATCTGTCTCTCGATGGCCCATTCGAGTTTTTCCTGGCCCTTGATTAGGTGTTGTATCACCGTCTCCATCACGGGTTTACTGATGGATTGTGATGTTAATCCCACTTCTGACACCAGTTGTGGCGGGGTAGTAGTAACAGGTCGGGAGCCAGGTCTGCTTAGGTAAGGTTTTATTTTTCCAAAGACACGTTTGTGTTGACTTGTCAGTCTTTCGGCGGCAAACTGGGCGGAGTCCGTCATGCTTGATATCCCTCGACTCCTTGGTACGGGATTCGCCTCCACCTCCCAGGGTCCGGTAGCTTGTCTCCGTGTTCCGTCCGTGTCGATGGGGCATGGAAGGGAGGAAGAAAATATGTGTCAGGACGCTGTCCCGTGAAATGGTCACAAGTAAGGGACCGGGGAGTGAAGGAGGCACCACACACTCATGTGCACGTTTTAAATAACACGGAAGGGATAAGTGTGACTAGTGCTCGGGTGTGAGAGAAAAACAAGTCGTGAGGTTTTAAGGGGGTTGTAGGGCTCCCATTTAAGTAGTCGGGCCGTCCCTCCTCCAAACCCACCCTGAGAACTTGTCTCGTACCTGTGTAAGCCGCGCTCCTCCTGGAGCGTGGCTCGGCGATACGCGGGGACGTTGGCCTCCTGGCTCAGCTCGGGCTCCTGATGGTCTCGTCCCTCTGTCTCTTCCGGCTTCCTCGAATTCTCCTCTCTGGCTCACCACGAACGTTCCTTCTCCCGACTCTCCTTTCTCCTCTCCGGTGTCGATGCACACCCACTTCCTGGTTTCCCCAGGTCTTATCGTCGGGAACGTGATGACGTCTGCTGGGGGCGGAGTCTCGTCATCTTGAAAGTCCCAGTTAAAGGAGCCGGCTTCGTCTTCCTCCTCCGTTGGTGTCAATAAAGTTTTATGTTGTGTCTTCCAGTCGTCCTGTTGAGAGGAGATAAGAGGGGAAGATAGAGGTACTGCAGACCACCAGTCTAAATCGGGCTCATGTCTCTTGCTCAGTGAGCCCGCCCTATCACACAGACGCCTTTGAGTAAGCTCAATTTCATGGGTGAGAACGCTGGCTGCTCTAGACAGGAATGCATCCAGCGTTACTACAGAGCCTCCACCCGCTTTTTCAATAGGACCTTTGCGCTTTCCCATATTGTAAGAACAAACAACAAAAGTGGAAAAGTACCTTTAGGCCGATGCAAGATGTTGGATGGGGGGCCCAGCCCAGCCTCTTCCATGTTCCGATGGGCGTGGACGGGCCCGCCCTTGGCCCGGACTTTGCCCGGGCGCGTCCCCGCGCACGTTCCGTGCCGCGGGACTCCCGTCGCGCTTTTGTGCACGGTGTTGTAGGCGTTGGCGGCTCAAGGGCTGATGGGACTCTGAGTCCCCAACGATGCGCGGTGCTCCCAGTGGAAGGAAATCAGGCAAGGAAAGATGAAGGAGCGGCTACAACGCCGCAAGACTCCTGTCGCGCTTTTGTGCGCGGTGTTGTGGGCGTTGGCGGCACAAGGGCTGCTGGGACTCCGAGTCCCCAACGATGCGCGGTGCACCCAGCGGGAGGAAATCAGGCAAGGAAAGATGAAGGAGCGGCTACTTTACTTAAAGAGGGTGAAATCGCGCTGGCCGAGGTTTCACTGGAAGCGAATGAGAATTTGCTGAATGAGTGGGTATCTGTAATTCTTTTAGTGGAGCAGACAAAGTTGTTTTATGTTCGTATTTGTTTTGCGGGAAATTTGTTTTGAAAAGACAAAAGAGAAAAAGACGACAAAACAGTTTGTAAAGGGAGGGTCAGTTGCAGTGAGAAGTTAGACTGACGTCATACAAGTATTGCGAAGGTATTTGTGGTTGGTGTGAAGCTGCACTGGGATTGGTGGTTGAGAACAAACAGTGATTGGAAGTAAAAACAATAATAAGGAAGAGAGTTTACAGGAAGAGAAACAGACTGCATCGAAAGAAAGAAATCATGAAATTCTTTAAGTTATTAAAGGCTTTAATACGCAAAGATGAGCCTATTCCTACTAGGGAAGGAGTTCCTGTGGCTCTGGAAGGTACGCCTGCTTTGCAGATGTCATTAGAGAGATAATTTCACACTTGTACCTTGTTGGAGAATTGGGTAAAATATACTGAGAAGGATGGTCCCTTAGAGTTTCCACACTATGGGACATTCAATGTAAGGATTTTGGAAAATTTGAGGAGACAAATGAATGATATGAAACCTAGTCCAAGACCCATGCAATATGAAGCTCTTGAAGAATGGGAACACGAAGCCCATCAAAGAGAAAAAGAGAAATGTCAGGGGAGATATAGAAATACATTAAATTGAGATGCAGAGGCAAAATGGGATTCCCAGAAGAAGATATAGAGACAAGATGTTGCTTTGGGTGCACAAATGTATCCTGCAATGGTAGCTGAGAATAAAGAAGGAGAAAAGTGTAAGGAGAAAAGAAGCATACTGAAGAGCCAAAAGCTCAAGTACTCATGACAGACGAGAATCTGGAGGATATATAAGATGAATTATTGAACAAATTATTATTATATAGACCTCCACCTTATCATGAGGAACAGAATAGTTAAGGGATGAATCCGTTCGTGGGTTTAACACCAGAAGCCCCATCTGCGAATTTAGTTCCAGCCTACAAAAATATTTTCTTAGATGGAGATCAGACTGCAGAGAGAGCAGGTTTTTTCAAATACTGTCATGACAAATAGTCCAGATGCATTATCTGTACTAGTAACTATAGGTCCGATTGTTCCTTTATATCAAACAGGACAAGGAGTTTCACAAGTTCATGCAATAACAGTTCCAACTGGGACAGTGGGAGAAACCCATTCCTTGCATGAGATGAGTGAGAAGACGAGAGGTCAGGGAACATTATCTACACCAGGAAGGATTGAAACCCATGAGATTGGGGTAGAAATGAATAGTAGAATGAATCCCACCATGGAAGGGGGAATAGAACCATTAATAAGCATTTCAGAAAAGAGTAGAGGTCAACGAATAATTAATGGAACGGTTTTGCAAATGGGAACTTCACATGTATTGCAGAGAGCAGGAGAAACTAGTGGAGAATCTCAGAGATCAGAAACGAGTACATCAATAGGGCCATCACCGGAAGAACTTGATGATTGTATTAGATATATAGCTCCTACTGGCAGTGTACAGGGTAATGCAAATCGAGATATGAGCATAGATGTGAGCAAATCAAAAGTGGAACTAGAAGAGATGATAATGGGCACAATCAGTCCAGAGAGATTAGCGAAATACCGTGATGAAGAATTACTATTTATGTGCAAAGATATAACACGAAAAGCTAGAAATACACATGAGAAATTTGCTGAGGTAACAGAAATATGGGGTGGATGTAGAAAAATCTAAAGCCTTACAGAAAACATATCATTTGGATGTCAGTGACAGAGATTTGGAGAGTTTGAATCCTTCTGGAAAAAGACTGCAGATTAAAGAGTTATTAACTACTTTAAAGAAATGGGGAGAAGTGGACAGATGGGAAGGCAGATGGGCTAAAAAGAAGGAAGATGTGGCAATGGTTCTGCCTTCCTACCCAATGATAGAAAAGGAAAAGGGTGAGGCAGATGTAATGGCATATCCCATGAGAGAAGTACCAGGAGGAGGGTATGTCTATGTCCCCTGGAACTAACAGGATATTTTGTCTTTTACGAATGATTTTCCAAGACTGAGAGAGAAGCCCATTGAGTGGTATAAACAAGTGGAAAGATTTGTGAAGGTTTCAAAGGTTTTGCTAAAATATTTAGATGCTTTGTTTGATATTGTGGCTCCGACGGATTTATGGGTGAAATGTAAAATTGCTGTTGATTGGCCAGAGACAGAACCTGCTTGAGATCCAAAAACAGGTGCCCCATCAGTGGAAGAAATGAAAAAGTACAATCAGGTCATTACGTATTTGAAAGAAAAGATTTCGCCGAAAGAAAGTGATTGGCTAAAAATAGAAAAGACTACTCAAGTATTGAAAGAGTCAATCGGGGTACTCGGGTGGTTCTAGAGGGGTAGGTATCCTGGTACGCAACTCTCTGCCCCTAACAATTCAAAAGATATTACGCATTGACGCAGGCTGCGGGGTGGCCCTTGCGGGTAGTTGGGAAGGGCGTCCACTAACCAACGCTTTGCTCCGCATATGTGCCCCCCAGGCTACACTCGGTCTTGCTTCCCAATATAAGCGCACTGTTGCTGGAGCTTCCACCGGGAGTCCTTCTGATGGGAATAGGCGCAAATGCAGTAATGGATCAAGAGCTGGATCGATTAAGCAGCGCAGGGGAGCACTCCAGGGGACGGGTTCTCCCAGATTTCCTCATGGCAATGGGGCTGGCAGGCATATGGAGGGCACGTAACCCACAAACCAAACAATTCACATATTACTCGGCTCGCCACATGTCATTCTCTAGAATAGACTACATGCTTACTCAGCGGGACCAAATGGGGAGTTTTGACCATCCAATACTCCTGGCTAGGGGTATCTCAGACCACTCCCCCGCATGCGTCACCCTCATGGGACCAAATACTAGCAGAACAGGTTTCCCTAAGATAGACATCTGGTACCTCCGTGACCCTGAGTGGAGGGGGAAACTTGAGGAGGGAATGGAAATGTATTTTAAAGAAAATGAAAGGACTGTGGACTCACACGTGACTCTCTGGGAAGCGTTTAAGACAGTTCTGCGGGGACAGGCACAGGTGCTAATCGGGGGGAAAAAGAAAGAGGAGACCTCAAAGTTTCATATGTTGGAGCAAGAAATAACAAAAATGGAACAGGAGGCAATCGAGGGTGGTAGCTCAGACCTCAGACACAGACTGACTCTGCGGCAACTTGAGTTGCCCGCGCTGGCCGAAAACGAAGCGCGGGCGCATGCAATGGCGACACAACGTAGGATTGACGATGTGGGGGACAAAGCCTCCAAGCTCTTAGCTTGGCTTGATAAACGAGACAAAGATAGGTCCTGGGTCGCGGTAATCAGGGATGGAGGATGTGCCGTTCATACAACAAATGTCCATAGCGCAGAAGCATTCGCGTCCTATTATGAAACCCTATATGCTCCCGCAAGTCCAAGATCTGACCAAGACTGTGCCGACTTTTTTGCTGACTTTTTGCTCCCAACGCTCACCAAGGAAATGAGCGACACTCTGGAGGAGGACCCATCTGAAGAAGAGTTGGCGTTGGGATCCCTAAGATCTGGTAAAGCTGTGGGCTCTAATGGCCTTCCAGTCGAGCTGTTTAAAGGCATGGCTTCTAAAATCACTCGTCCACTATTAGCCGTGTTCGGAGAAGCCATCGAATTGGGTACATTGCCGGTAGATCAACGCTCAGCCACGATAGTGGTGATACATAAAGCGGGGAAACCCCCAGAGAGCTGTAGCTCATACAGACCAATCTCCCTACTGAATTTCGAGGCGAAGACATTAGCTAAGACCCTCGTCAACAGACTAACAGCAGTCCTTAAGACTATTTTTCATATAGATCAGTCATGCTTCAAGCCACGCAGGAGTACCCGCCTCAACCTACGGCGACTCTACGGAGTCCTGCATATGACGGCCACCCCCACATCTCCCCAATCGGCATTGATGGCTCTAGATGCCTCAATGGCATTTGATAGTATAGAGTGGGCTTATTTATTCGCAGTACTAACCAAGCTGGGCTTCGGCCCAAAATTCTGTAATTGGGTAAAACTGTTATATCACGACCCACTCGCACAGGTAAGTGCTAATGGGACACTATCTCGTTGTTTCTCGCTGGGGAGGGGAACCAGACAGGGCTGTCCCCTGTAACCATTACTATTTGCTATGGCACTGGAGCCACTGGCACACTGGATTAGGAGAGACCCGATGATATGGGGCATTCAGGCGCCGGGGGGCTGGGAGGAGCGCATCTCCCTCTATGCCGATGACATATATTTATCGAGATCCTATTTTTCCATATCCCGGATGCAGCACATTTTTGAATTGTTTGGCAGTTACCCCGACTTCACTATAAACTGGACAAACTCGATTGTTATGTCCCTTTCCGGACCCCCTCCGAGGCTGCCGGCTAACTGTGCGGCTCCGGTGGTAGAAGGAGGTTTTAAGTACCTGGGCCTGTACATATCCCGAGACCCTCAGTCTTTTCTACAAGAAAATCTTTATCCCTTACTACAAAGATTTCGTGCAGATACGAGACATTGGAGTACACTTCCCCTGATGTTGATGGGAAGGGCAGCGTTGTACAAAATGATGACTCTTCCGCGCCTCCTCTAAGTGATACAAAACACACCCTACCAGGTTCCGGCCGCCTTTTTTAAGCAGGTGGCTCAGGAACTCCGTATCCTAATCTGGCAGGGAGGAACACCTAGGATAGCGTTGAATAAACTACAGAGAGGAGTCTATGATGGCGGACTCGTGATTCCCGACGCCAGACTATATTTTTGGGCCTCACAGCTGATGGTTATAAATGAATGGATATATACTGGAAGAGAGAAACCAGCCTACAAAATGGATAGGGAGGCAATTCCCAATGGGAATCACGAAGCCTTGCTGTATGCCCAAAGGCCCACACAAGACCTTCCGGCCCATACAGCAACGGTAATAGAATGCTGGTCTACAGCAAACAAGTATTTAGGATGGCATCGCCGTCTGACAGCGATGACACCACTGTGGGTGGTAGACCAACTGAGGGAAGTAACCACCTTGACGGGCTTCTCGGGGTGGAGAGCCATAGGTATTGACCATATAGGTGACATATGGAGGGGAACAGCACTGTTGCCTTTTGAGGACCTGAAAACCGAATTTCAATTATCACCCACCCAGGTCTTTCCCTATGAGCGGCTCACGCATGCACTAAATAGACATATAAAACGAGGAGAGACCATTCCTGACTATTCCCCCTAGAAGACCGATTGTTGGCAGACCCCATATCGGACAAAGCGACTTCTGCAATATATAAGAAATGGATATATAATGCACCAGACCCCCTGACCTCCCTACGCACCGCCTGGGTGACTGATTTGGGCAATCTTGAGGACGAAGAGTGGACCGATGCATTGCAGGGGCCTAGAGAGATAGCGATTAGGTCCAGATTCAGACTGATACAACTCAGAATCCTGCATCGCTCATACTACCCCGCATACTGTTATACAGATTGGGCAAAGTACAGTCGTCACACTGCATAAGAGGCTGACAGACGGAGGGATCCTTCTTCCATATAATATGGGAATGCCCAGTAATCGGTCGCTTTTGGCAAGGGGTGGTGGCGATAATGTCCAGTGTCATGGGAGAAGAGGTACCTCTGGACGCCAAGGGTCTCCTACTTATGATTAAGGGAGAGGAAGACTGGCCTAGACACACAAGAACCTGGCTTGCCCTGGCCACCGGAGTGGCAAAGCATAACATAGCGCGTAGGTGGGGGTCACACATCCTCCCAACTGTGAAAGAGTGGGAGATCGATCTTGGCTGGTGTTACCAAGCGGAAAAGGTTATATACGACAGCAGGGGATGCAAGAAAAAAATTTGATAAAATATGGTCCCCCTGGGAGAAATACAGGAACATGGGCGAGGTACCAATACTATGTGAGTCAGGGGGCGCAGGCGAGACTTGTGAATGAAGAAGACGCAGGGCCTACCAGACTGTCTAATTGGGCCAACCCTAATTATGTGACAACTTGTCAGATCTAGACTGAACTAATAATGATGTGCTGACCTTGAAACAATGATATGTGTAATTGTGTACTTGAACAATTATTTGTATAATCTCGTATTCTAATGTATATGATTTCATGAGCTTGTTCAATAAAAAGATATATTTTTTTAAAGTATTGAAAGAGTCAGTTCATGCATACAATGAGAGACTTTTACAGGCGTTCAAAGAGTATAGTGGAATTGAGAATGTGTCCGAAAAAGATATAGGACATCTCGTGTATCGTTTCGTGTATTGTTTGAGACCTGATATTAGTGCCATGATTCAGCAGCATTTAATTTGTTGGCTGAGTAAGTCCATAGATGAAATACTTCGTTATGCTAAGCATTGTGGAGACGATATTGATTCGCATCACAAAAAGTTAAAAGAGAAATTGATGTTGGCGCAAATGAAAGTAGCTAAGAAAGGATATGTGGGTTTTGATTCAGATTTTTCAGGCATGATACAGGGAAATGGTCAGACTACCAATGGAATGAAAGGTGTGATGGTAAATCCCATGCAGAATTTGATGCCTCAAGGAAGGGGATGAGGATCAAATATGGAGACATTGAAAAAGACGCATCCATGTCACAGTTGCGGTAAGTTCGGGCATTGGAAGCACAAGTGTAAGTCTAATTTAGCTAATCAGGTAAATGGACAGACATTTGTGGCAGGAGCAGATGGAATGGTACTGTCACAGGTGAATAATGGTATGATGAATCAGCCGATGTCAAATGTAAGGGCTCAGAATCAAAATATGCCTCAAGCTCCTATGCAAAATTTGAATGGACAGGTACAGAGATACAATGTGAATATAGGTTTCCATACAAATGATCAAGTAAATCCAAATGTGCAAGTGGCATCACAATATTTATTGCAGATGGATGACAGTGACTCAGACACGTCCCAATGATGGTGCCTGAGAGAGGAGGAGGAATGCTTGCTTGGCGCATCTTTAGAGGTAGATCAGAATGGTCCTTATGTGGACAGAAAGATAAATGGAATACCTATTTCATTCCTTGTAGAAACTGGTGCTACCCGATCCACTGTGAGAACTGTGAAAATTCCCAACCTGCCCCTCTCAGGAGAAAGAATCCGAGTAGTAGGAGTATTGAATCAATTGATTTCAACCCCAGTGACAGAGCCTATGCAAGTACAGATTGGAACCTTTGAGGATTTACATAACTTTGTGGTGTGTGATTCTAGTCTAGTAAATTTGTTAGGGCGAGATTTGTTGTGCAAAATGAATTGTTGTACCCCGGAAGGAATAGAATTTCATACTAAAGACGAAGATGTGGTGTTTAAAATGTCTAGACAAAAGACAGAAGTAAAGGGCTTATATCGCTTACTTACTGAAAATGACTTACCCCCTGTGCTAAGAGACACAGTCCTACCTGAAGTGTGGGATTTCACAGGAAAGCACATAGGGTTGATAAAAGGTGTAGCTCCAATTCGAATCACAGTAAAACCAAATGCAGAATACCCAAGAACTCCAGCATATAATTTTAGTCCCGAGACTATTGCTGGAATAACACCATTGATTGAGACTCTAATCGAGCAAGGAATTCTGAGAGAGATTTTGGGCAGTCTGTGTAATTCACCTATCATGGGCATACGAAAACCAAATGGGAAATATAGAATTGTTCAGGATTTGCGGAAAATTAATCAGATTATGATTAGGCCTAGGTGGAAAACTACGCTACGCTCGCGTAGTTTGCGTAGTTTGCGCAACTACCAGCTACGCGAATTGCACGTAGCACAGTGCAAAAACGCGTAGCATAGCGTAGCGGGCATTTTTTGCTTGCTCGCGGTCCTCAACGTCAAGTTGGCGACCGCGAGCGAGCAAAATGACATCCCGGCGAGACTTTTTCCTCGTTCGCGATCAGCAACATCAAGTTGCCGATTGCGAGCGTGGAAAATAAACCTCCCGGCGAGATTCTCAACGCTGGGAGGTCAGGTTTCTCATTGCGAGTGGTCGCGTATGCTCGCGACCGCTCGCGATGAGAAACTACCAGTCCGCGTTGAGAAAACTGCCGCTCGAGTACAAATCTACTCGAGCGGCAGAAAACGCCCGCTTGCACTGTGCAAGATGCCGTTTACAATAATTGCACAGTGCGGACAAGCATCCGGCACTGTGCAATCATTGCGAACAGCATTTCCTACCGCACTACGCAGTTCGCGTAGTGCTACGCGTAGCTCGCGTAGTGCGAAGTGCACTTCGCGTAGCTACGCGTAGCGCTACTACGCGAACTACGCCCAGGGTTAATTATGATACCTTGTTGTCCAATAGTACCAAATCCTGCTGTGATTCTATATCAGAGTCCATGTGAAGCTGAATGGTTTTCGTTGATTGACTTGTGTCAAGCCTATTTCTTCATTCCCTTATATCCCAATAGCCAATATTTATTTGCGTCCCAGTTTGGAAACCGTGTTTTGGCATGGTGCCGAGCTCCACAAGGGTATACGGAAAGTCCCTCAATCTTCAATCAAATATTGAAGAGAAATTTGGATTCTTTGGAAATGCCGAATCACTCGGTGCTAGTGCAGTACATTTATGATTTGTTGGTTGCATCAGGAACTAAAGAAGCTTGCGTTACAGATACCGTTGCCTTACTGAATCATTTGGCAGTGAGTAGACTTAAGGTGTCACCAGAAAAACTCCAGTTTTGTAAAAGAGAAGTTCTTTATTTGGGACACCACATTGAAAAAGGAGTCCGAAAAGTGTCAAAAGGATCAAATCACTGCTATTTTGCAGATGATCCGCCTAATCCACAAAAGGAGGATTGAATGTTTTTGGAATGGTTGGTTATGTCAGGCAGTGGATACCAAATTTTTCTCTAATAGCCAAGCCACTTCAGAGACTGACACACAAAGATGTGACTGATCCCGTTCCAAGGGATGAGGATTGCATGCACTCTTTTCTTGAACTGAGAGACAGTTTGTGTCAAGCTCCAGCTTTGGGAATGCCTGACTTTAACAAGAGTTTTACTCTGTTTTGCAATGAGCGCGAAGGTTGTGCACTATTGGTTCTAACGCAAATGCATGGAACTGCTCGCAGACCTGTTGCATATTTTTCAGCTACATTAGATCCTGTAACTGCTGCTTTACCTGGATTCTTGAAAGCTGTCGCTGCGACATGTGTGAGTTTGGAGCAGTGTGAAAATATTGTGATGGGTCATCCTTTGAAAGTGTATGTGCCACATTCTGTTGAGATTTGTTTGACTCGAACTCGAATACAGCATCTTATGAGTAGTTGGTTAACAAAATATGAACAAGTGATTCTGGGTAAGGAAAATGTGACTGTGATGAGATGCACAAGTTTGAATCCAGCTACCTTGATGCCATTACCAGGACATGAAGTTGTAGTGGATGAAGCTGATCATGATTGTCTTGACATGACCAAATTATGTACCAAACCACGACCTGACATCCAATACGCCATGTTGCCTGAGTCGGGTCATGTTCTGTTTGTGGATGGATCATGCTTGAGAGGTTCAGGAGGTACCTCAAGAGCTGCGTATGCAATCTATACTGTGGTGGGTGTGGTTGAAGCATCATGGTTGAAAGCAGTGTACTCAGCACAGGTGGCTGAATTGATTGCACTTAGCAGAGCTTGAAGCATTACAGAGCAAATGAGGGTAACCATATTTACAGATAGTCAAAATGGATTTGGGGTGGTACACGACTTTGGTCAGTTGTGGTCTCAACGTGGGTTCATGACCTCTTCGGGTTCACCAATACGAAACGGAGAGTGCGTGAAAAACCTACTGATGGCACTACAACTGCCAGCTCAGATTGCAGTGGTGAAATGTTCCACTCACCAAAGTGACCATGATTAAGTGACGGTTGACAATCATTACGCTGATGAGACTGCGCGTTATTGCGCCCTAAATTCTTACGCATTTAATGGGGAATATTTGAAGGAACAGTCTGATGACACAGAATGCAGGTTGATGTTTTCAGTTGTGGAAACGTGGGAAGAGATCAGAGAATTACAAGATGCAGTCCCACAAGCAGAGCGAGAAGGGTGGGTTAAGGCAGGATGTAATAGTAGACAGGAAGATAAGGTGTGGGTATACATGGATGGGAGACCTGTGTTGCCAGACAGCTTGTTGTCTCCGATGGCAAAAAATTGCCATGGACCTGCACATGTGGGAAGAGATGCTATGTTATGTCTCTTTCGCCAAACTTGGTACAATCCGTGACTTAGAGCCATTGCAGAGAGTCTGTATCAAAGATGCGTGATATGTCAACAACAAAATGCAGGAAGGAAAACAGAGGTCAATACGAGTCACATTGGGAAATCGGGAGGTCCTTTTACCCACATGCAGCTTGATTTCATTGACATGCCCCCTTGAAATGGATTGAAATATGTCCTTGTGATTGTGTGTCTGTTTTCTCGTTGGGTAGAGGCTTACCCCACAAGACGCAATGATAGCCTAACAGTAGCTAAACTGCTTCTTAGAGAGTTGATCCCTAGGTTTGGATTTCCAGTCTCGTTGGAATCGGATAGAGGTACACACTTCAACAATGAAGTGGTACGAATGCTTTGTGCTGAATTGCAAATTGAACAAAGGCTACACTGTGCCTATCGGCCAGAGGCATCTGGTGTTGTTGAACAAGTTAATGGAACTATAAAGTCACAATTGGCAAAAGTGTGTGCGTCCACATCCCTGAAATGGCCTGATGCACTACCTCTGGTGCTGATGAGTTTGCGAAGCATCCCAGACAGAAGAACTGGACTGTCCCCTCATGAGATAATAATGGGGAGGGCTATGAGGCAGCCTACAGTCCCAGCAAATCAGCTTGTGAATATTTCTGATGACTTGGTACTCGATTATTGTAAAGGATTGGCTGATGTGGTACGTTCTGTGTCTCACCAGGTTGGAGAAGTCGCAACTACAGTTCAGCAGGGGCAGTGTCATGACTTGTGCCCGGGTGACTGGCTAGTAGTAAAGAAGCACGTGTGAAAATCCTGTCTGGAACCTCATTGGCATGGGCCTTATCAAGTGATACTTGTAACCACAACTGCTGTGAAATGTGGTGGTCTCCCTAATTGGGTGCATGCAGCCCACACTCATCGAGTCCCATGTCCTCTTGAAAGTGCGGGGTCTGTAGTGGATGAACCGGTGGTAACAGAGAGATGTCACTTCCAGATTAAGCACGGAGTAGAGAGGGCGCCAGCCACTGGGTCTCGAAACACTGGTTCAAACGAGAGTCAAGGAGAGTTGATCCCAGTTGGTAACGAGGGTCAAAGCGAAGGGGACTCAGCTAAGAGAAGTAATGACTCAAATGATGTGAACAGTGTACCAGAAAAACAATTGCAAAAAAGAGACCGTTGGCCCAGAAAATCTGAAAGATTGAGACACATACTGACCACAGGAAAAATACTTTCCAATGTGATTGAAGTCTCCAGTCAGTCTGAGCAAAGTGATACAGACGGAGAAGAATCTACAGTACACAGAACAAAGAGAGCAAGAACACCAAGTCAAAGATATGCAGGTCCAGAGTGGATGTATTTAGCTGCTGCAAACGACTGGGAGAAAGAGTATTACGCGTTCTGCTTCAAAGATTGCATCTCATACAAACCACCATGAAAGAACTGTTGTGAAAAAGGTGCTGGAGAAATAAAGGCCCCCAAAAAAAATGAGTACCTCTAGATCCGAGATAGAAAATCCAAATCAATCTTCACTAAGGCGTAAGCGTATATGTTCTTGCTTTTTAATCCCTTTTGCACTAATCCTTGTCTTGTTGTTGATAATACTAAATCTACCTCATCAGGTTTATCCTAATAAACCTACTAAATGACATGTGACCACAACGACTGAAATGACAAAAGTGCAAGAAGGACTGGTGATACCTAATGATTTAACAAGTACTGACTTACACCATGATCATTCAATTAACAATTTTGCACTAAATGTGTTTACTAAATTGTTGTATGAGTATGTTGATACTATGGATGCGAGAGATTGTTATATGTGCATGCAATTACCTAGTTCTGTGTCAGAATTGGTGACTTATCATCACCTACCTTTAACATATGGTATATCCTGTAGTGTACTAACAAGTTTATTCTATTGTAAAGGGCCATTTCAATATTATCATTCAAATTATGACTTGATTTTCTCGGAAGTTCCAGTTAAGAAGAATTTAAATGTAGTACCAGATGCACGAGATGCTGAAATAATGGGGGAATTTTTCCATCCTACATCACCTATAGATACTGTATATGCTCATCAACATAACCTGACTTGTGCTTTGCATAGTGTAGAAAAGGAATTTATAAATTCAGTAGAAGATTGGCTGGAGGACATAAAGAAAAATCTGAAAAACAAATGAAAACACCTTATTTTATTTATTTATTTATTTCTAAAAGTTTTATATAGCGCTGGCTAAACCCAGAGGTATCAGAGCGCTTTACATGAGGAGGTACACTTGCTTCAAAACATAGTTACAACAGTTTCAGGTACGTAGTTACTGGAGATACATGAGTTACAAAGGCATGGCTCAGGTATGGGGAAGAAAAGGCAGGCAGGGGGAGAGAGATTCGGGGGAGAGAGGGAAGGAATAGAAGAGGAAGATAAAGAGTGAGGGAGGGGGTAGGAAACACAGCAGTGTGATGAGGAAAGAGACAGAGTCTGACGATCGGATGGGTAGGAGACGGCCAAGGGGGGAAACCAGAGCCAAACTCCTCAATAGCTGCGTAGGGCAACTCCACCGGTCATCGGCCAAAGGTTGCTCGGTCGCCGAAGTACATCAGAGGGTTAAAGTATCAGCCTAGGGGAGATCATCAAAAAGGTTTCAAAGAGAGCGCCTTTTCACAGTGTACGGTGCTGAGTTCCCAGCGCTAATGGGAACAGTCGCAAACCTCCGCTATGTGTGAATCCCTTAACACTGTGGACTCTCTCAGAGGGGGTATCTGAGACTCCAGGGCATAAATGCTGGATCCCTCCCCAACAAGGGGAGAAGGAGTGCTTTGGCAAGGGGCACATTAAAGGAGGCCATTTAGGCATTTTCCGCTATGTGTGAATCCCTTAACACTGTGGACTCTCTCAGAGGGGAATCTGAGACTCCGGGGCAAAAATGCTGGATCCCTCCCCAACAAGGGGAGAGGGAGTGCTTTGGCAAGGGGCACATTCATGGAGGCCGTTTAGGGACAGTTGAGCGGTAGGGGAGGACCTATACAACAGAAAGGGGGAAATGATAGTAGGTACGCTGGTACCAACGCCTACTGCCCTAGAGCAGCTAACGTAGGAGGTAGTAGGAAAAATCCAAGAAAATAATATGAATAGTCTGCCAAAATGAATGCAGCTAAATCAAAATCAGTTACCCTCGTGGTCTAAAATGGGAGGGCTAGCAGGAAAAATCGAGTTAAAGGGTTATGAGTTTTATATAGCACTGGCTAGACCCGAAGGTATCAGAGCGCTGTACATGAGGTTCCAAAATGTTACAAAATTAACATCAGTTAAAAAGTTACATCAGTTACTAGTAAAACATTTAAAGAAAATAGATGAGTCACCTTCATGGGCACATAGGGAAGGTGAATATAAAAGGGAGGGACATACGCTGCAATGACTCTAGATTGGCAACATAAAGGAAAGCTTTGCATACTGAGACGCAAAACAGAACATAACAATAAATTCATTGGTTTCCAGTGAATGTGAACACACCTTCCTACTGATGGGAGGTTGGGGACTGTATTTAGCAGGATTAGACCCTGTATTTCCAGAAGTATACTTTGTAGGTGGGAAACATGCCTATTATAAATTACCTAGACATTGGTATGGAAGTTGTTATATGGGAATAGTGTTTCGGAAAATGTATCATGTAAATGAAAACAGTGGAACCAATGAAAGAAAACTTACACATTTTAGGAGAGAGGTAAAAGTGCTACTGAAATAATTGGGGATGTTTTTGGAGCAATAATACCCTCAGTTGAGGTAATATTAAATTCACACAAAATTCAAAAACTTTCAACAGTAGTAGATCAATTATCGACGGATACTGCTGGTGGATTTTTAGTAGTTGATACCGAAATGGTTGCTGTCAGATCTATGGTTTTACAAAATCGACTTGCTTTAGATGTACTCTTAGCCAAAGAAGGCAGAGTCTGTTGCATACTGAAAGTTCAACAATGTTGCACTTATATCCCTGATAAAAGTAAGGATTTGAAGGGATAGATCAGCAACATTACTAATCTAGTAAAAGAACTAGCTGAACTAAAAGTAGATGGTGCTTGGGAGAAAATAGAGAAAGGATTTTCATCTGTGGGAAATTGGTTTGCAGCACTGGGAAAAAGTATAGAGGGAAAAATACTAACACCATTAATGACAATTGCTATTTGTTTAATAATAATAGTACTAATATATCGAGATTGTAAACGTAGACGAAATGATGAAGAAAATAGAGGGCGCAAAAGAAATAGAGCAGAAGTTGAATTAGAAGATAGAAAATGTGGTTTTTATGATGACATGAAAAATCTAGAACGGGTTAGACTGAAACAAATAAAGACAACTGCATTCTAATGTGACATCAGAATATGATCAAATGCTAAGATAAGATTGTGTGATAGCTTGATTCCCCATCAATGGGAAATTGATGGAGCGTAAAAGTTACATGACGTTTGCCTCTATCAATTCTCGCTATCAAAAGAGATTTACAATCATTATTTCTTGATAAAAACATGTAAACTGGCTAAGTCGAAAAATGTGAGATTTCATACTGCATCGTAAAAGCATGCAGAAGTGTCTGAAAACATGAAAAAGTAAATGAAGAGAGAGAGAAACAATGATATTATATATGAATGTACACACGTGTTTTGATAAACAAACCTTAGTTAATATAGAGATTGTGGTGATGAATAACTTCTAATATGTATCAAAATGAAATAAAGTCTGCATAATAATGCTCCTGAAAATGAATAGAATGCTAAATTTAGTAATGGACGATAGCATGCAAAACTGCAGCTTTCTCTAACGTTATGTGATATAAACGTGTATTTCAGAGTGACAAATAAATATTTGCTTTGAAAAATGACAAATATGCAAATTATTTTTTTTAGTAGTGCCTAATATTTACATATAACTGCTCAAGAAGAATAGTGATTGAGTTAATCAAGAAAAGTCGAAAAACAATTATTAATGTGTGATTTATAATGAGCATAACGTGAAAAGGATTCAGCAGAATTTCATGTAGGCCTCAGATGCTTTTTCTTTCTTGCTCTAAAGGCAGAATCGAGCTAAAGTAGTTAATTTAGATGCTGTGAGAACTTTTCGTGAAGTTTCTTTTCTGTACTCTACCACAATGGGCTCACTTTTGGTTTAGCAACACTTTTGACAGAAATGTATCAATATGATTGCAAACCCAGAGAAAGCGTCTGGGAACGTACAGACTGTGAGTAAAAGGAAGTTTCTTACTTCTGTGGAAAGGATGAACAATTGGAACTTAATGGATTTGCAAAAGGATTACCTAATGTTTCCGGATTTCTTATTGTGAGCAGCCAATGGATCCATATGGACTAATAGAAAGGATACTTTGTGGGTGTAAACCGTCAACATTTGAAAGTATAATTGCCCCCTGGAGGAGGAGTCAGGGCTGGCTTTTATTTTCCATTTTCCTTGCCTGGCATGCTGTCGGACATACCTCTGGTTTTCCCTCAATACTAAACCCTTGAACTGAACTTTCCTGACTGTCCTGAACCTGCACTTTCCCGGCTGGTAAAGTTGAGCAAGAAATAACCTTTTGGCTGAAGGTTAACTGACTTCTTCTGTGGCACGCGGTGCTGCCATTCTGATTTGGCCAGATCCAATATCTCAACCATATATTCATTTGTATGACCTGACAACTGAATCTCGATTTTTCCTATGTTTCTCTCTCTCTCTCTCTTGGCAATCAGCAAAGGTTTTTATTGAATCTGCACTGAAATGTGTGGCTATTTGCACTAATTATCGAATATTAAATCTAATTTGAAATGCGATTTCATGTTCTATCCATTCTAATTGAGGCTTTAGATAAATATTTTCCATGAGTATTCATTTTCGTATGTTCATCATCTCTTTGAGTTTCAACTTTTAGTCACAAGATATGAGGTTTGACAACACTGAGTAAGGTGATGAAATAGACATGTATTTGGCATTTCTTTATTCCAGGTCCTCGTAAAGAAATTGCCTCATGTTCTCTGAATATCCAAGTCCCTGTTAGCTCAACAAAAGATCCATTGGAAGACCAAGGTTTGATAATTAGGGAGGTGAATAGATTGTGAAATTATCAGGCCCAGTTGGTGATGATGAACATATGAGCAATTATGGTGTAATGAAATTTTGGTAAGTCTTCCGCTGCATCAAGTCCATGATTACGCAGGGAATATTGAAGGAGATCATAAGAAGTCCGTGCAATTCGCCCATCATGGGATTACAGAAACCAAGCTGAAAGTACCGCATAGTTCAGGAACTTAGAAAGGTGAATAATATTGTGATTCCATGTTGTCCCGTGGTACCGAATCCATCTGTGATCCTATTCCAGATTCCTTGTGAAGCTGCCTGGTTCACACTGATTGATCTCTGTCAAGCATTTTTCTCCATTGCATTGCATGAGGAAAGCCAATTTTTATTTGCTTTCCGTCTGGAAAATCGTGTCTTAACGTGGTGTTGTATCCCTCAAGGGTATACTGAGAGCCCATCCATCTTCAATCAGGTTTTGAAGAAGAACCTTGAGAGCTTGGTTTTGCACCAAAACTCAGTGTTAGTTCAGTATATTGATGACCTTTTCATTGCATCTGAAACATGGGAGGCTTGCAGGGACGATACTATTGCTGTACTAAACCATCTGGCTGACAACGGGCATAAGGTGTCTCAGAGCAAACTTTAGTACTGTCTGACTGACGTTCAGTACTTGGGTCATCGAATTGAGAAAGGCAAGAGGAAGGTGTCACCAGAGTGAGTGGAGGCAATCATGAAAATGAATACACCCACCACCCAGAAAGAGGTCAGGATGTTTCTAGGATTGGTTGGCTACTGCCGACAATGGATTCCAAATTTCTCTTTGATGACAAAACCTTTGCAGATGCTGACCCACAAGGATGTGAGTGATCCAGTACCTTGGGATAACGACTGCTTGCTTGCCTTCCTGGAGTTGAGAGAGTGCCTGTGTCGCGCTCCAGCTTTAGGAATGACTGATTACAACAAAGCATTTTTGCTGTTTTGACACGAAAAATAAGGTTGTGCTCTTTCTGTACTCACCCAGACACATGAAGGTGCCCGTAGACCAGTGGCCTATTTCTCAGTTACATTAGATCCTGTAGCTTCAGCGTTGCGCAGATGTCTCAAATCCGTTGCTGCATCAAGTGTCAGTATTGAAGGATGTGAAAGCATTGTGATGGGTCATCCCCTTACTGTATATGTACCGCACTCAGTTGAACTCCTGATGACGTGGACCAAAGCACAGCATTTTACTAATAACAGGCTAACAAGATATGAACAAGTGCTGCTTGCAGCAGAAAACATAACCTTAAAGCCCTGTTCTGTGTTAAACCCAGCTACCTTGTTGCCTGTTCCAAATGCTGATGGGGAAGATTGTGAAGACCGTGACTGTCGGGATGTTACTGAGCTTTGCACCAAGCCGAGACCTGACATTGTCAATGAAGCATTGTCTTGTCCCGATCAAGTCCTTTTTGTTGATGGTTCATGTCTAAGGGACGATGAAGGTAATTGAGAGCAGCGTTTGCTGTCTGTACCATCTCTGGAGTTGTGGAAGCTGCTTGTTTACAGGGAGTACACTCCGCACAAGTGGCCGAGATCATCGCTTTGACCCGTGCATGTCTTGACTCTGAGCATATCTGAGTCACCATCTATACTGATAGCCAGTATGGTTTCGGGGTAGTTCATGAGTTCGGACAGCTATGGTCACAGAGAGGGTTCCTAACGTCATCAGGATCTCCCATTAGGAATGGGGAATATGTGAGACAATTGTTGGAAGCATTGCAATTACCAAAGGAAGTGGCAGTCGTAAAATGCGCTGCACATGGGAGGGGAGATGATTTTGTCACTAGAGGAAACCACACATGCATGCATTTTCAATGGGGAATATGTTGGCGGGAGTACAGAGAAGACCGAACTCAGCATGATGCTAGGTGTTGCAGACACCTGGGATAAAGTTAGGCATTTACAAATGGAAGCAACAGATCAGGAATAAGCAGGTTGGATCAGAGCATGTTGTGAGAAAGGAGAAAGTAACATATGGGCTTCAACTGATGGTAGGGTAGTGTTACCAGACTGTTTGCTGAATCCAATGCAAGGCAGAATCATGAAGCAGCTCACATAGGAAGAGACGCAATGGTGATATTGTTCAGGCAGACTTGGTTTAATCTGAGGTTTTGTGTGATTGCAGAAGCAGTGTGTCATCTGTGTGTCACGTGTCAATAAATGAATGCTGGGAACAAAACTGTTATTGCCTTGAGCCACATTGGAAATTCAGGGGGTCCTTTCAATCGGATTCAATTGGACTTTCCGGAAATTCCTGTATGTAATGGACTGAGATACATTTTGGTTGTTGTGTGCATCTTTTCTCGGTGGGTGGAACCTTATCCAACTAGAAAGTGTGACAGCCTCACAGTACCAAAGTTGTTGTTGAGGGAGCTTATACCTCATTTCGGATTTCCAAATACATTGGAGTCGGATAGAGGAACGCATTTTCACATCGAGATCATGAAGCTGTTGTGTACTGGCTTGAGTGTGGGTCAGAGACTACATTGTAGTTACAGGCCAGAGGCATCAGGCATTGTGGAGCAGATCAATAGGACATTAAAGGAGAAGCTGGCAAAAGTGTGTGCTTCAACATCTTTGACATGGCCTGATGCGTTGCCCTTGGTCCTGATGAGCTCGCGCAGCTTTCCCGATAGGAGGACTGGGTTATCTCCGCACAAGATCCTCATGGGAAGGGCAATGCGCTTGCCTGCAGTGCCGGCTACAGCTTTGACAAACATATCAGATGACTTGGACCTTGACTACTGCAATGGATTGGCTGATTTGGTTCGTTATGTGTCTCATCATGTTGGAGCAGTGACTGCACCCACATCGAAAGACCTCTGCCACGACCTGAGCCCAAAAGATTGGGTGCTTGTCTGAAAGCACATAAGGAAGAAATGTCTTGACTCACGGTGGCATGGACCATACCAGGTGATATTGATGACGAACACTGCTGTGAAGTGTGGAGGAGTGCCGAACTGGATACACGCTTCACGTACCCGATGAGTCTCAGGCCCTCTGATGAAACAGCTCCTCTCCCAGAAGTGATTCCAGCCATGATGGCAAGGTCACCAGAGAGGGCAAGCCAAGCTGTGGGGGTTCCTGAAGAGGCTGGCTACCCACTAGATCAAGCTGTGAGGGGTCAAGCTATATAAGACCCAGGTTTAGACTCTGAGGGAGACGGAAACGTCGCGAGTGGTATAGAGTCTGACTCAGCAGAAGAGACTGGTGTGGAATTTTGTTGTGTGCAGTTGAGAAGGAAAGAGGTTGCAATTGAATCGTGGCCTGTGAGACAGAAAAGAAGAATCTTGAAACTTGCATCTGACAAAGAACTTGCACCAATAAGTGAATCATCTGAGTCTGATTTGAGTGAGTCTGAGCAAGCCCCAGGAAGTGTAAGGAGATCAAGGAGAACAAGAGTGCCGTGTCAGAGATATGCTTCTCCCGAGTGGTCTTATCTAGTTACAAATGACGTGGAGACCGAGGTCCGAGACTTCGATACTGATTGTTGAGATTCTGCTGAAAGTTCCTGGAATAGAGGCTAATGCAATCTTGTCATTGACTGTGCCTCATCCACCAAGGTTGAGTAGGTTACAGACTCTGATTCTGGAAGACATCGAATTCCCGAGCTTTGAAAACCAACTGTCTCCTCAGGAAATTGCAGAATTTAGAGCAGAACTATTACAGCGAGTCATTAATGAGATTGGCTCTGATCTCATAAGGGATGCAAATTGAACTTTTGAACTGTAAATAAAAGTTTGCTTGAGATAAGATAACCTAGGCCTGAGTGCAAAAAATAAAAAATAGGGACTTCCCTTTAGAAGAAGAAAGAGGGCTAAGGAAGTCTTCTAAGCTGTGTAAATATTGTGCCAAGGACTATTGTGAGAATTTTCTAAGATCCCAAAAGGAAGTTGCTCAAAGACTTTGTTGTTAGCACATAGGAGGCGGAGAAAAGGAGACTCTGTGTGTTGATCTTATTACAGCTACAATCCGAGCCACCTTGAAAATGGAGTGTGGAAATTTGAACCGTAGGCATAAATGTATTATAGGCACACTTTTTGTAGGAGTAATCATAGTGATAGCTGTAGTCATTACTGAGTCAATTTTAAGCGCACACAAAGCTGAGGTACAGGGAGTGGGGGAACATGGGACATCCACACCTACCACTGCTGCCTCAAAAGAGGGTACACTAGGATCTGATAAAGGCTTAGTAGAGCATGTCAGTCACTTTTTGCATGTAGATTTGTCCAAAGGTGATTACAAGCTGAATGCTTATGTGAAGTTGCTGTATGAATACGTGAATACTATGGATGTGAGGGAGTGTTGCGTGTGTATGCCATTGCCTGCTTCGGTTGAGGAGGGTATTAGGTATCTCCACCTGCCCTTGAGGTATGGTATTAGTTGTAGTTTACTCCTTAGCATATTTTAAGGAAAGGGTCATTATGAGTACTACTTCTAGAATTATGATTTGGTACTTTCAGAAGTTCCAGTATACAAACATCTGAACAAATATGATTATTACAAACAAGAGGAGAGAATGGGAAAGTATTTTGTACCCACAGTAACGCTAGACGCTGCTTCTGCGCATAGACACAATTTAGCATGCACATTAACAGGCATAGAAAAGAAATTTGTAGACCAAGTAGAGGATAGACATAGAGACCTAACAGTTAAGCTTAATAATAGGGAAGCAAACTTTGAGTGGACCAAGGAGGAGCTAGCTCACATGGCTAAGGGAAGCCATGGTCCTATAGCTTTAGATTGGGAACAACAAGGCAAGCTTTGCATGCGACAGGTACAGACTCGTTATGACACTATCTTTGTGGGACAGATTGTGTGTGATCTTGCTTTCTTAATTGATGCTTCTTGGAAGAAGTCCCTACAAGAAGCAGTGCAAGTGGTGCCAGGAGTATACTTTGTGTGTGGGAAGAATGCATACATTTGGCTTCTGAACAATTTGTATGGTACTTGTTATGTGGCTGTCGTGTTTCCGAAGATATATCATGTGGAAGATCTGGAGAGTTTGGAAGGAAAATCGAACCATAGGAAGAAACGTGGACTGATTGCTGCTGAAATAGTGGGAGACATATTTCAAGCGATGATACCTGGCTTGAGTGTGGTATTGAATGACATCAAGATTAGAAGATTGTGTACCATTGTGGATAAGTTGTCGGTTAACACAGCTCAGTCATTATTGCTCCTAGATGTAGAGATGGTTTCGATAAGGGCGATGGTGATGCAAAACCGTCTCGCTTTAGATGTGTTATTGGCAAAAGAGGGAGGAGTTTGTCGCATGCTAAAGGTCCAACAGTGCTGCACTTACATTCCTGATAAAAGTAAAGATCTGAGGAAATATATAAGTAACATCACTGAGATACATCATGAGATACATGGCATGGCAACCGAGGGAGTTTGGGATAAAATCGGAAAAGGATTTGGAACAGTTGGAAGTTGGTTTGCAAACTTAGGAAAGGGAATCCTTGGATGTAACTTGAAGCCAATAATAATTGTTGTGGTTTGTGTTATCATCCTACTAGGCATGATAAGAGCATACAAATGGAATAAGGCAATGCAAGCGGAAGATTCCTTTAGGGAGAGGAAACAAAGGGTGGAAAGACTGCAGGACAGTCACTATGAAAATCTCAAGCGGTTGTAGGAATTTAGACTGAGGAGACTAGCTACAACATCTGTTTAGATCGGTTACTCTACAGGAAACTAGAGGATTAAGAGGGGGGACTGATGTAGCAGAAACTGCATTTTATTTATAGGGGTCCATTATAATCCTATATGTAGAGCGCACCCGCATAAAATCCTTTCTTGTATTAACATGAAGTGTTAGGATCGTGAAATGTAATACCGTGAAGCGTGATGTATTTAGGTCATTGAGTGGTAACGTGTAAGATTAACGTAGAAACTAAATGTAACTAGCTGAAAACATTAACGTGAAGAACTCGTGTTGTGCAACTGACAATCGCTCACTTATTAATTGTGTTTATTAATGTGTTATTTTACATGTAGGTAGGAACATTAACTGAACGTGCCTAATTTCTTATGAAATTTCATAAAGCTCATATGCCATTTTCTTATGTTAGCTGAATTTTGGAGGCCTGAAATGCAATTTCCCTGGAAGCTCTTGCTTTAGAATTACTAGTTGAATTTCATGTGTGCCTTTGAATTTGTTCTTTCTCGCGTTTGAGTTGCAGGTCGAAGAAGCGCCTTCGTTAGCTAGAATATTGCTTTTGTTTTATTATTAAGCCAGGAGAGAAGATAAATCACGAGCCAAGGCCGATAAGAGAAATTGTTGTGTTTCACACCGGAGAAGGCCTCCGAATCAAGATGGACTTGTTGCAGTTTGGCAACATCACTATCACATGAAAAGTTACCTATGAGATCTTGTCCAGAGCAGATGATGTGTCCCCCTAAGACCATTGGGAAGATACCTGTAATATTGGAACGTTGCAAGTAGGGAAAGCAGCCCACTTCTTCTCTGCCTTTGAAGAGAGAGCACTCTAGAACGAGCTCTGTCTTGATAGCTTCATGCTATCTGACCCATCGATGATAGAGAGACTTCTTAGGAACACTGCACATGCTGACACCTTTTCTTTCTTTTCCTTGAGAATGCTTAGGTAGGGATGTCATTTTAGTGCTAGGGTAGGGATAGATTCATGCTTTATTCTCATCAACCCTCGATGCAGAGAAACTGGCACTCATACTTTTTGATTCTCTGCATATTATTTCTTTAGCTAATTGTTTTGTGCATGTTGCACCATCTCAAATTTATTTGCAAATTTGGCTTTATGCTGATTCTGATGTATATGTACACGCTCATTTTGAGGTGTCTTTATGTTCAGTTATTCTTGGCTTTGTAATAAATTAACTAACCTTATGTAGTTGTCTGTGGTTACTATGTGTCAAGAGAATTTCCTGTTGAATTGATTGGCATTAATAACTACTTTCTCCTCTCTACGCTTTCATGCTGCTGAAAAGAACCATCAGATTGTGTCTCTAGCACAGATCCGGAACTTATGGGCCCGGCCCTTTCAGGAGCAAAGCAACCTGGGGTACAGGGGACCCATCCCCTTTGCTCTGCTTTCGTCTATAGGTATGGGTGTCTTTTTAAGGCAATTAGATTCAAAATGGCAGCATTGCGTGAATAAATTACACACATTGTGGTACTGAAAATTCTGGACCTGTGTCATTCACATCATTGTAACATGACGATTTTGGTATCAGCAGACCGGTAATGACAGGTATGCTATATCTGAGTATTTGCGTCATATTCGAGTGACGGGATCACTCTAATATTAACGATTCCCTTGTGAACCCTCGGGTTCCATTTTGTGTACGGCAGCCATTTTGTGGTTGCCCTCACATAAGGCAATGACTAAAGCCAAAACGCGCCTTAGGGGACACGTACACTTTCAGTGACCTGGGCAAGCTGACTCCACTGTCCAGAGCCAGAACCTGTTCGGCCAGTTTTAGTTCCCAGTGGCCGATCGAGATTAGGGGCCCAGGTGCAGCATGCCATAAACCCTTCATTGCACACATCTATATCTAAATCTTATTCACACCTGTCACTGCTCTTTCTTTATGACCTGCTTTACGAGGAGGAGGTGCCCGGTTTTATTAGGGGTCCAGATTATATCTGTTGCAGGTGTTGGGCCTCACTGGGTATTTGGTTGTGGGCTGGACAAACTGAAAATGGGCTTGTCATCATGAATCTGTTTTTTTGTTGTTGTAAGAAATATGTGAATGACTCACTGTAAAAATAAGGAATGTTTGCCTAAAGCATAATATTCTGTATAAAAGAGATAGCTGGTTTGCATGATAAGGGCAGTCTCCTGAGAACATACACATTGTTGTACTTCTAGGATACCTGTTGCTGGCTGCAGCCAATAAATTGATCTTTGAAGCCACCAAGAAGACTCTGTGTTTCTGTAGTCTGAGACAGGAAGAACTCGAGGTCATTGGGTGTGTTCCCTGGCACCGCTGGGTCCAATAAAACCCAGTACTTCAATTGGCGCCCAACGTGGGGCGATTTCAGCGGTACCGGTCCAAGCCAGAGGTCGTGAGGAGCTTCGTGTAAAATTCTGGAGGAAGGCCAACCACTTCATCGACCCCTGTATGTCGTTCGTGGTCCGAAAGTCTTTGCTGCGAGGTTCCCCGCGTCCCGACGGCTACGAAGGACTGCTGCCCTGACTATCGCCCTGTCTTGGACCCTTTTATGATTTGTAGAGCGAGACAATAGACGAGTCTTCTGGTGACGTCATCGATACCTCAGTTAAGTATAAGTGGAGCGTCTCCCAGTCCTTAGTCTTGGTTCTTAGTTTTGGGTATCCCATGGGATCTTTGATTTGTTAGGATCTTTTGATTTGGAACTTGCAAGTACCAAAGCCGAAGGACTCGTGTATTCACGAGACTGTCGTATTCGATAATCCTTTGAAGTTTGAAGCTAGACTAGTGAGCGAAGATGCCTGGTCTTAGCAGACTTGGAAATTTGTTTTGTCTTGGTTGTAATAGGGATTCCCGATTGGAGGACTCGTGTCCGGTTCCTCCAATTGGAACTCCAACCTATGAGCTCTACGTGAAGCATGGAGTGGGCCCTATCACGTATAATAACGTATGGGTTAGGTACACAAGGAAAGATGGTGTCCTAAAGTGGCCCCAATATGGTAGTTTTGACACCGAAATTCTGGATAATTTAGAGGTTAGACTTTTTAAGAAGAAAGCCCGGCCGGCGATGTTTGACTCTTTCCGCCTATGGCGAAAAGAAGCCAAACAGAAAGAAATTAAATTAGTAAAGAAGAATAAAAGAGAAAAGGGTATTTCAATAATGCAAGCTGCTATGCAGTATAAGGATGATGAAGAGGAACAAGCGAGTGAACAGCTGCACAGGCAACGTAAATTGGCAATTGATAAATGTTATCCAGTTTTGCCACCTCTTCAGCAAGATACAGTGAAGGAACTTGAGAAGGATCCTTTAATGTCTCATTTGTTGAATTCACCACCTCCTTATGCGCAGAGTGCTACAGCACCTCCACAACCTTTAGTTGTACAACCCCCAGTTGTTGTACCTCCGGTTCTTCCACAACCACCAGCTGTTTTTCAGTTGGCACCTACTACTATGGCGCAGCCCCTCAAGGGCTGCCACCTTTACTACCTGTTCCATCTTTACTTCCTATGACTTTGCCCCCTGCATCTATTTCCCTCCACACTATCCCTTCTGACACTGCCTCTGCATTTGCTTTGTCTCCTCCTGTTTTTCCTCCTGTTCATTTGTCAACTTCTCCTTCTGTCCGACAGAGAATGACAAACACTGTTACTAGTATTTTGTCTCCTTTCTTTGGGTCACCGACTACGACCCCCGTTTTAGAGCGTAAACAATTGCGTAGCCAATTGCCCGATTCTAGAGAGAAGGGAGCATTGGATCATTTGGCGCATAAATGGGTCACTGACCCTACAAGATATGAGTTAGAGTCTGTTATGGATGTCTTCCACCAATGGCAAGCACCGAAACAGAGATATGTTTTTGACAAAATGTGCGAAGTTCTTCTTGAAAGATTAAAAGATTGTGATATGGAGGCCAATCCGCCTGAGTTGTGTCGTGTACGGTTTGAGTTTTCCAAAGGCACGATTGTGGGTTCCGATATTGAGAAAGCAGTTGCGACATTATTATCATTTAGGAGTGAGGGTATTTCTCGACTGTTGTTTGAGCCAGAACCCTCTGTTAAAAGGAAGGTCAGACAGTATCCCATGAGAGAAGTTCCCCCAGTTTGGAAAGAAGGAGACCTAAATGCTGTTCCACCTATTCAGCCTCATTTTCAACGTGTGTGGGTACATGTTCCATGGAAGCGAACTGAAGTCCTGGCTCTTAAGCAGACTCTACCCGACTCCCGTAAAAACCCTGCAGGTTATTATAAGGAATTATCACAGACTGCAGACTCCTGTGTTATGAATTTAGCTGATATAGACATGTTGTTTGGAAATGTGGTCCCACAGCCTTTATGGAGAGTGATCCGTCACACGGATCATGCGCCGGAGTTAGGGGACACATGGATTAATATCAATGCGGCAAATGACAGACAAGTAGGCGGTGCTAAACCAGAGCCTTTAGTAGCAGACCTCCCTGGTAGGATCGTTACTTACATGAAGACTTTGATGCCTGCAATGCGTGTAAATTGGGATAAATTGTCTGCATGCAAGCAGAAGAAGGAGGAAAGTGTATCTGACTTCTTCACTAGGTTTGAAGAGACATTTATCGACCACAGTGGTCAGGATATGAGTACAGAAGGTGGTCAAAGGTTGTTTGTTGACAAGTTTGTGCATAATTTGCTTCCCGAATTGTGTAAAAAATTGAAAGATTCAGAGAGTTCTTGGGCCGTTTCCTCTTCAGCACAGATATTGGCTACTGCACAATACTACGAAAATAGAGATAAAGATGAGAAAGATAGAGCAGACAAGAAAACTAAAGAGTTAAAAACAAAGGTTATTTTACAACAAGCGTATCCGCCTCGTAGTAATCAGCGTGACTATCAGCAACCTCAACAGTATCAGAGGAATTCGCAAAGGTTTGAGTATCCTCAACAACGTGCTCTGATAGGCCCTAACCAATGTTCATATTGTAAGGAAGAAGGTCATTTTAAATATAATTGCCCTATTTTGTTGCAGCGTATGAATGGTATTTCTGGCGCAAGAGGTCGAGGTGTTCCACAAGCACCTAGAGCTAGAGGACGCGGAAATTTCACCCAGAACGCGCGCCCATTTCCTCCTCAAAATTCAATGAATAGTTTTGATCAGCAGAATAACGCGTCTGGTAGGACGACTCAGTACTATGCTGATGACTACTATGCAGAAGGTGAGAGTATGGAAGGTGATGATTGCTAGGACAGCCATAGACAAAGAGAGGGAGTTGTTTCAGTTCCAGTAGATCAGAGTGGACCTTATATTGAGGTGATTACATCAGGTGTGTCAGAGCCTTTTCTGTTGGATACTGGTGCTACAAAGAGTTCTATTATGCACTCTAAATTCCCTGGCGCACCTTTGTCTGGCGAAACTAATGTTTCAGTAGGTTTTTCTGGCGCCCCGGTTAGGAACCCGATTTCTAGCCCTATGTCTCTTTCTGTTGGACCTTGTGAAATCGAAGCACCACTTATTCTAACGACAGGTTGTGGTGAGAACTTGTTAGGATTGGATCTGCTGAAAAGATTGTATGCGACATTGTATTGTTCTCCTTCGGGAGTACAACTCACATTGGGTAAGACAGTGGTTTCACCAATATATTTGTCAAAGGACAAACTTCCAACAGAATTGTCGTTTCTCCCTGATATTCTTTGGGCTACTGGTCCCAATGATGTAGGTCTTTTGGAAATACCGCCATATGTTGTAACGTTGAAAGCCAATGTTAAAATGCCGCGCATTCCCCAATACAAGATCTCTAATGAAGGTGAAAAAGCGTTGCTAGCGATCATTTATGATTTGATTGAGAAAAATGTAATTGAAGAGACAAGAGGTAATGTTTGCAATAGTCCTGTTTTACCTGTCTTGAAGCGTACTGACTCTTCTCAGCCACCTGTTTACAGGTTTGTGATTGATCTTAGAGAGGTAAACAAGATAGTTGTGCCACAGTTTCCAGTCGTTCCCGATATCACTGATTTACTGACAATGATTCCAGCCTCAGCCACTTGGTTCTCGGTGATTGACTTGAAGAATGCTTTCTTCAGCATCCCTATTGCCGTAGAGAGCAGGGATATTTTTGGATTCTGTTTAGGAGGCCGAAGCTTCCGATTTCAGAGAGCTCCTCAAGGTTTTTGTGAAAGTCCTTCTATCTATAGTCAGGCTCTGAAGTCTCAGCTTGACACTCTTGTGTTACCTGATGGCGCTACCCTTCTACAGTACGTCGATGATTTGTTAGTTGCTGCAGATACTAAGGAGATTTGTAAAGAAGCCACTTTGTCATTGTTGCGTCATTTGTCTGATTTACACCACAAAGTGTCTCTTTCCAAGTTACAGTATTGTCGACAAGAAGTGACCTATTTAGGTCACCTCTTGTCGAAAGAGGGAAGAAGATTGACCCCAGAAAGAATTCAGGCAATTGCAAAATTAAGTGTGCCAATGACACAGAGAGAAGTGCGTGCTTTCTTAGGTATTACATCCTATTGCAGACAATGGATACCGAATTTTTCATTGATGGCTAAACCTTTGGTAGCATTGACCTATAAAGACACGCCGAATCCCCTTCCTTGGTCCGAAGATTGTCAGAAAAGTTTTTCCGAATTGCGTGATGCATTGTGTTCGGCTCCTGTGTTGGGTACCCCGACTACAGCAAGCCCTTTACGCTGTATGTCCATGAGAGAGAAGGATGTGCATTATCAGTGTTAACACAGTCTTTTGGGGACAAGCAACGTCCATGTGCATATTTCTCGTCGATTTTGGACCCGGTAGCTAGAGCGTTGCCGAGTTGTTTGAGAGCCACAGCGGCAGCAGCTGTTTCTATTCGACAGTCTGCTGGTTTGGTGATGAATAATACGCTGGTCGTGATGGTCCCACATGCAGTGGATATTTTGTTAAACAGGACCAAGACACAGCACTTAACTAGTGCTCGATTGTCAGGTTACGAGTTGACACTTTTAGCGAGCCATGTGCACATAAGAAAATGCAACACGCTGAACCCAGCTACATTGTTGCCAATTATAACAAAGACAGATGTTCCGGAACAGCATGATTGCTTTCTTAGGACAGAAGAAGAAACGAAAGGGAGAGTAGATCTTAGGGACACTCCTCTTGTAAAGTGTGATGGTACCTTATGGGTGGATGGGTCATGCTTCAAGCTTCCGAATGGTGATACGACTGCGGCATATGCTGTCACGACTTTACATACGATTGTTGAAACTGCACGTATCCCACATAATTCAGCTCAAGCAGCAGAGTTGACTGCACTTATGAGAGCGTGTGTATTATCAAAAGGAATGAAAGTGACCATATATACCGATAGCCAGTATGCGTTTGGTGTGGCCCATAGTTTTGGACGCTTGTGGAAGGAACGTGGGTTCCTCACGTCTCACGGTACGAAAATACAGCATGGTCAATTGGTGAATGAGCTCCTGGAGTCACTTACTTTGCCATTGCAAGTCGCGATTGTGAAATGCAGTGCACATAAGAAGATCACTGACGACGTTGGTCGCGGTAATATGTTTGCTGATGAAGTTGCGAAAGAAACAGCAAGAGATGTGATGAGTCGAATGTATGTTGCGGGCCCTGCAAGATGGATTGGTGACGTTGGAATGTGTGAAGATACGATAGAGAGTGTGAAGTCCATCCAAGCTGAAGCTACGGAGAAGGAATTAAGTACGTGGAGAGAGAGTACGGGTAAATTGGATGCAAATGGTTGTTGGGTTGAATTGTCGGAGCATCAGCGATGGTTGTTACCCGATACATATGTGCTTGCAGTGGTTACAATGGCACATGGGATGGCCCACATCAGTGTGAAAGGAATCTGTAAGTTATTGGCTCCAGCGTGGCAAAATGCTGGAATTCCCAAATGTGCAGAGAATGTGGTCAAAAATTGTATGGTTTGTTTGAAATACAATCCTGGTAAGGGAACCCCAACTCCAGCTGGTCATTTTGCGCCTCCAACGTATCCGTTCGAGGTTTTGCAGCTAGATTTCATCCACATGGAGAGGTGCAACAATTTCAAATACGTACTCATTGTTGTTTGTGCCTTTTCAAGATGGGTAGAGGCATATCCTCTGAAAGATAATACTGCCTTGTCCACAGCGAAAGCCCTTCTCAAAGAGTTCTTCCCTAGGTTTGGTTTGCCGAGAATGGTGTGGAGTGATAATGGGGGTGAATTTGTGGGTCAAGTGATGAAACGAGTGTGTGAAGGTTTAGGAATCCGGCAGAAATTTCACGCTGCAAATCATCCCCAATCAGCTGGATTAGTTGAGTGCTATAATGGCACTCTTAAACTAAAACTGGCCAAGATACAAGCAAGCTCTGGCCTTAAATGGCCTGATGCGTTGCCATTAGCACTGTTGTCAACTAGGATGACCGTACATTCCCGAGTAGGACTTAGTCCTCATGAGATAGTGTTTGGTCGCCCGGCTAACATATGGGGAGTGCCGAGGCCAACGAAATTCAGCGAGATTGAACACCCTGTACTGCTTGATTACTTGCATGTTTTGACGGCTAAATTGCGTGTTTTACACCAACAGGTTCATAATACACTGCCTCAGGCTTCTAAAGATCCAGGGCATGCAATCAATCCCGGATCGTGGGTGTTAATCAAGAACTTTCAGCGGACAAAGAACGATCAGCCCCGCTGGATTGGCCCCTATTTGGTGATTTTGTCCACAAGATCTGCAGTGCGAGTACAAGGGAAGAAAAACTGGATCCACGGCGTACACTGTAAGAGGGTCCCTTTGCCTCTACCATATAACCGGTGGGTCCAGGAGGGAATTGCTGACTCGGAAACTGAAACAGTGCCTCGTTTTCTGCCTTTTAGTGACGCACGCGTCACAGGGACAAATTCTGAGCGAGAAAGTGACGATCTTCTCCAAAGAGCAATACCATCACCACTTCGATTGGACACTACTGAGCCTGAACTTTTGTTTTGCGACCAGACATTGCCTGGAAAAAGTTGTTATAACTTGCGACCGAGAGTCATGGACAAATAAAATGAAATTTTGGTCCTCCCATCCGAAAACCTGTTTTTGAACCACCATCCGGGTTCAGCTGTAGGGTCGTGGTGAAAAGACTTGAGTGTGTAGCCTGCGGACACAAGGTCTACGGGTCTGGTTTGTTCTAGGGCGTTCCCTGGGACATTCAGAAACACTCTCAAGTGAAGAAAACCAACCGCCGCGAACAGCACGTTAGAGGATGGAGCCTTTTCAGATGGAGAGACCTGTTGAAAGAATAAGTTTCAAGAGGAAAATATGTGCAACCATGAGCAGAAAATGTTTTCTAATTATGTGTCTTTGTATTTTACTTAGTCTAATGATGTCTTTAGTGGGGTATATCATATTCTCTTTTCAAGTGACATCTGCACCCACTGTACAGCCCATGCCTTCCTCTACTATCTCCTCACATTCTTTTCACCCTCTACCTGAACACGAGTCCGTTAGAAGATTAGAGTTTATGAACAACTCCTTTGTTCAGCTCTTACACCAACACCAGCTAGTAGTGAACAGAACCAACTGTTGGGTGTGTGGCCTTATGCCTCATACTACTGAGAAAGGTATTCCCTACCTAGTGCTGCCATTCAGCTACAATGGTTCTGTGTGGGCATACCGAACGATGTTCATCTATGCTCGCGAAATCCACCCCCTACGTTCCGTCAAAGACAACCCAAAGAATAGTGCTCTAGTTAAGGGGATAGTCGACATGATAAGGGGAACTAGTTCCTACGAAACTATCCCGGAAGATGAGACACTAGCGTATATTGGATGGAACGTGACTGGATATGGAGCGAGTCTGAGCGAGAACCAGCAAGCAAAAAGATCCGCTCCAATTTGGATTGTACCCCATCAGGGTCATCTATGTCTGCAAGGTAATGGCAAGAATCCAAGAGCTCAGTTAGGGAAGAGTATCTGCACTGAAACGTATATTTTTGCGTCTCAGACTTCCCCTTTGTTCTTAGCAGCTAGGGGTACCTACTTTATCTGCCATGATAGGGCCTACACGTGGTTGCCCCCTGACTTCTCGGGCACATGCTTCGTTTCATTCCTGTTGCCTCCCACCTACACAGCTGCGGCAGATTACCATAAGATAAGAAGAATTAGGGGTGTCTTCAGCAAGGAAGACACTGCAGGACAAGAAGCGGGAGACTTCTTTAGGGGTTTTCTGCCGTTCTGGGGACCTATGGCTAACAACAGGAATGTGAGGCAATTGACGCGAGTGGTTGAATCCACCATAGTCGAAACTGTCGGTGCCCTTAATAATTTGACTGCTGAGCTCCAGTCGGATCGCCTTATGACCCTGCAGAACAGGGTCGCGTTAGACATCATACTTGCAGACCGTGGTGGGGTATGTAGAGTGATCCAATCCAGTTGTTGCATTTTCATTCCAGATAACGCTCCAACAGTGTACCAGGCCATCTCCAAACTACATAGGATCTCTGAATCCATCCATATAGATGAAGGAGACTGGTCGTTGATGGGATGGTTCTGGGAACTGTTATCCACCTGGGGATGGAAAGTTCTGATGGTCATTGGGATACTTCTAGCCATCCTTTTCCTGTTTTGTCTGTGCATACAGTGTGTTCCTGCCATATGCGGCCTATGTGTTACATCATGTGTAAGGAAACCTGTATCAAGGGACGAGCTAAGTAATAGGATGATGCTACAGCAACATCTCAATGAATTCATGAACATAGACCTAGACTCAGATTAGCATGAGTGTAAGTAAATTGCCTATGTAAGGGCAAAAGGAGGGTCTGTGGTACTGAAAATTCTGGACCTGTGTCATTCACATCATTGTAACATGACGATTTTGGTATCAGCAGACCGGTAATGACAGGTATGCTATATCTGAGTATTTGCGTCATATTCGAGTGACGGGATCACTCTAATATTAACGATTCCCTTGTGAACCCTCGGGTTCCATTTTGTGTACGGCAGCCATTTTGTGGTTGCCCTCACATAAGGCAATGACTAAAGCCAAAACGCGCCTTAGGGGACACGTACACTTTCAGTGACCTGGGCAAGCTGACTCCACTGTCCAGAGCCAGAACCTGTTCGGCCAGTTTTAGTTCCCAGTGGCCGATCGAGATTAGGGGCCCAGGTGCAGCATGCCATAAACCCTTCATTGCACACATCTATATCTAAATCTTATTCACACCTGTCACTGCTCTTTCTTTATGACCTGCTTTACGAGGAGCAGGTGCCCGGTTTTATTAGGGGTCCAGATTATATCTGTTGCAGGTGTTGGGCCTCACTGGGTATTTGGTTGTGGGCTGGACAAACTGAAAATGGGCTTGTCATCATGAATCTGTTTTTTTGTTGTTGTAAGAAATATGTGAATGACTCACTGTAAAAATAAGGAATGTTTGCCTAAAGCATAATATTCTGTATAAAAGAGATAGCTGGTTTGCATGATAAGGGCAGTCTCCTGAGAACATACACATTGTTGTACTTCTAGGATACCTGTTGCTGGCTGCAGCCAATAAATTGATCTTTGAAGCCACCAAGAAGACTCTGTGTTTCTGTAGTCTGAGACAGGAAGAACTCGAGGTCATTGGGTGTGTTCCCTGGCACCGCTGGGTCCAATAAAACCCAGTACTTCAATTGGCGCCCAACGTGGGGCGATTTCAGCGGTACCGGTCCAAGCCAGAGGTCGTGAGGAGCTTCGTGTAAAATTCTGGAGGAAGGCCAACCACTTCATCGACCCCTGTATGTCGTTCGTGGTCCGAAAGTCTTTGCTGCGAGGTTCCCCGCGTCCCGACGGCTACGAAGGACTGCTGCCCTGACTATCGCCCTGTCTTGGACCCTTTTATGATTTGTAGAGCGAGACAATAGACGAGTCTTCTGGTGACGTCATCGATACCTCAGTTAAGTATAAGTGGAGCGTCTCCCAGTCCTTAGTCTGGGTCCAATAAAACCCAGTACTTCAACATCAATCCCTTTGATTGAGCTTCCATGACCAGGAATCGAACCTGAGCCACAACAGTGAAAGCGCTTAAGCCTAGCCACTAGACCACCAGGTAGAAAATGCAGTCCTTTGCCTGCCTTGTTCACTTCCTTATTGTGACTAAGTTAAGTCCAATGTAAAGATTGCTCGTAAAAGTCCTAGTGGGAGAAAGTTAGGTGTCATGCAGTGTGTTTGTCATAAGCAATTACCTTTAACCTCCTCCAAAAGCATTTTAACTTTGCAATCACCTCTTGCTGGACAGCCGGCGTTGCAGCAGCCAGCATAAAGAGAGAGTTGAGGAAACCTAGTCCTAGGGTCTCACCATGGTGGCTGAGTGGTTAAGGCGTTGGACTTAAGATCCAATGGACATTTGTCCACATGGGTTTGAGCCCCATTCCTGGTATGAGTTTTCAGCAGGTGTGTAGGAAAGTGCAGGTACTTTTGAAAAGCATTTTCCTCCGCCCTCCTCCCCCTCCCACTGCTCTTCCCCAACAGTCCCCATTCAACTCTCAGCTGTGGGTCTGCTGCTACTCTGCAACCAGCATGGACGCTTCCCAAAGCAATCCAGTGCCATCTATGCTGAGCCCCTGCCTAGAGAAATACACCTCCTATGTCTTTTTCAACTAAAGGGAGCAGGAGGAAGTACTTGCTTCATGAGGAACATGGGCCTGCCCCTGGAATTTGTCTTGCGGATTTCTCCCCTTTTTGATTTGTTCCTGCAGGCTCTCCCTTGCCAGCGGAGTAGGATCAGCTGATGCAGGCCAGGCTGGATCAAACGTGCAAAGGCTTGTCCCCAAGCCTCGGAGAAAAAATTGAACAGAGTTTCCCGCCTCCGCCGCCGCCTCCTCTTCCTCTTCCTCTTCCTCCTCCTCCTCCTCCTCCTCTCGCCTTCCGAAGGGCTTTCAAACGGGGGATGCCCTGACGGGTCCCCCAGACCCCATCCTGCCCACACCCACACCTCTGTATATGAGGGTGACCCAGGTCCCTCGCCCTCCATGCTCGAACGGAAGGCACGGTCTGTCCTGAGGGGAGCACCAGACAGGCATCTCTCAGGCCAGGCAGAACCCTGCAGCACTCGTTAAGCTCCAAAGCCTATACATTCCCAAGATGCCACAGGTCACTATGCAAATCAGACAGCCCTGGCCACACCCTCCCCGCCGCTGGCCTCTGCTGCTGTCTGTAGGTGCAGCTCAGCTTTTTCTTACCCAGCGCCACACTTCCGTTTCAGCAAAAGGTGAGGTGCAGTGGGTCCAGTATTCCATTTGGAGACAAAGCATGCAGCCCTGTCAAAGGGCGACTTCCTGCCGCACGCCATGTGGTCAGAAGCCTACAAAAGGAAGAACACCTCGGAATACAGGGTCTCACTGCCTCAAGACCCTTGCACAAGTGACTTTCCTCTCGCCGTGGAAAGCAGCTCTAAAGGAACCTTGCGAAAATCATATTTGGAGCTATACTGCGTGATGCTAGGAAAACTGTCAGTCAGAAAATGAACTTAATTTTGAGAAGCCCTGACCTGCGGGAAGAAAAAGCTTTCAAGGGCAGAAGAATGACTTTTCCCTGACCGGGAATTGAATCCGGGCCGCGGTGGTGAGAGTGCCGAATCCTAATTACTAGACCACCAGGGAGCCCACAGCCAGGGAGCAAAAGTTCATACACTGCTCTCCGAGTCAAAGCTCATGGGGGCTGAAAGCATATTTTATTCTATAACAAATATGAATCAGAACTTGAAAAAATCCTCATGATGCCACCATACTGTCTGTCACTTCCAAGCACAGGCCATCCTCTCGCCCGTGCTACTTAACCGACAAATTCCTGCACAATCGGGATGCCCTGGAAAACACAAGAGGGACACCTAGTGGCTGCTGATGGTGCACAGATAGCTGGTACACCTTCTTACACCTGTCTCGTTATTCAGATTGCTGGAAGAATACATTGCGCTTGAGCGATTCAATAGTGCAAGGGAGAAGAGTGCTCCAAAGTAGATGTATACATCACAGCAGGGTTTTCCAGCAATTTACCTTTCTGGTGAGCTGGTACTGCACTTTACGCCCACATACAGCACCTGACTGGGTGGGGGACTGCGTGCGCACGAAGGCAGCTGAGGGCAATGGGAGCAAAGCAACCTGGGGCACAGGGGACTCAGCCCCTTTCCTCTGCTTTCGTCTATAGGCAGGGGTGCCTTTTTAAGGACCTTCGATTAAAAACAGCTGCGCTGCGTGGACAATTTACATACATCTATGCCTTAGAGGGATCTTCCCTGACCGGGAATCAAACCCGGGCCGCGGCAGTAAAAGCACCGAATACTAGCCACTAGACCACCAGAGAGGAGATGTTTTTGTGTGCCTGCTTTGCTCACTTCCTTATTGTGACTAAGCTAACTCCAATGTAAACATTGACCGTAAAGTCCGAGTGGGAGAAAGTTAGGTGTCATACAGTGTGTTTGTCATAAGCAATTACCTTTAACCTCCTGCAAAAGCCTTTTAACTCTGCAATCACCTCTTGCTGGACAGCCGGCGCTGCAGCAGCCAGCATAAAAAGGGAATTGAGTAAATCTGGGCCTAGGGTCTCACCAGGCTGGCCGAGTGGTTAAGGCGTTGGACTTAAGATCCAATGGACATTTGTCAGCATGGGTTTGAGCCCCATTCCTGGTATGGGTTTTCAGCGGGTGTGGAGGAACGTGCAGATGCTTTTGAAAAGCATTTTCCTCCGCCCTCCTCCCCCTCCCACTGCCCTTCCCCAACAGTCCCCATTCAAGTCTCAGCTGTGGGGTTGCTGCTACTCTGCAATCAGCATGGATGCTTCCCAAAGCAATGCAGTGCCCTCTACGCAGAGCCCCTGCCTAGAAAAATACACTTCCTATGTATTTTCCCACTGAAGGGAGCAGGAGGAAGAACTTGCTTCCTGGGGAACATGGGCCTGCCCCTGGAATTTGTTAACCCGGCTCTTGCGGATTTCTCCCCTTTTTTTGATTTACGCCTGCAGGCTCTCCCTTGCCAGCGGAGCAGGATCTGCTGATGCAGGCTTGGCAGGATCAAACGTGCAAAGGCTTGTCCCCAGGCCTCGGGGAAAAAATTGAGCAGAGTTTCCCACCTCCGAACGGGCTTCCAAACGGGCGATGCCCTGACGGGTTCCCCACGCCCCATCCTGCCCATGCCCACACCACTATATATGAGGGTGACCCATGTCCCTCACCCTCCATGCTTGAACGGAAGGCACGGTCTGTCCTGAGGGAGCTCCAGATAGCCATCTCTTCGCCCAGGCAGACCCCTGAAGCACACGTTCAGCTCCAAAGCCTGTACATTCCCAAGATGCCACAGGTCACTATGCAAATCAGACAGCCCTGGCCACACTCTCTCCGCCGCTGGCCTCTGCTGCTTTCCATACGTGCAGCTCAGCTTTTTCTTATCCAGAGCCAGACTTCCGTTTCAGCAAAAAGGTGGGTCGCAGTGGGTCCAGGATGCCATTTGGAGACAAAGCCTGCGGCCCTGTCAAAGACGACTTCCTGCTGCACGCCATAACTCAAGAGCTTTGCACAAGTGACTTTCCTCCCGCCGTGGAAAGCAGCTCTAAAGGAACCTTGCGAAAATCATATTTGGAGTTATACTGCGTGATGCTAGGAAAACTGTCAGTCAGAAAAGCAACTTCATTTTGAGAAGCCCTGTCCTGCGGGAAGGAAAAGCTTTCAAGGGCATAAGAAGCACTTTTCCCCGACTGGGAATCGACCCCGGGCCGCGACTGTGAGAGCGCTGAATCCTAACCACTAGACCACCGGGGAGCCCACAGCCAGGGAGCAAAAATTCATACACTGCTCTCCGAGTGACAGAGCTCATGGGGGCTGAAAGCATATTTTATTCTACAGCAAATATGAATCAGAACTTGAAAAAATACTCATGATGCCACCAGACTGTCTGTCACTTCCAAGCACAGGCCATCCTCTCGCCCGTGCTACTGAACCGACAAATTCCTGAACAATCGGGATGCCCGGGAAAACACAAGAGGGACACCTAGTGGCTGCTGATGGCGCACAGACAGCTGGTACACCTTCTCACACCTGTCTCGTTATTCAGCTTGTTGGAAGAATAAATTGCGCTTGAGCGATTCAAGAGTGCAAGGGAGAAGAGTGCTCCAAAGTAGATGTAAAACCAAAGGGGATGATGGACGGAGTGTTGAACATTGCAAGCACTCACCCCCAGTCAACTGATCTGGGTTTAATCCATCATCCTAAGTGGGAAGGGTATGCCCAGACGTGGGTCCCGTGCTCACTACACCACTGGATTCAAGCTAGCCTGGCTGAAGAAGGGTGATGCCCTGAAACCGGTCCTAGGATGCTTGTTTCCTTTCCAGGGAGGGCCTGGCTTGGCAGTTCGGGCTGGACTGTTCCCACAAGGAACAGGGTCAAGACTGATTTGCATATGGCTGGGTCCAAACTGGGATGGTGTGGTGAGCAAAAGAATGATGGATTAAACCCAGATCCTTGTGACTGGGGGTGAATGTTTGCATTGTCCAGCATTCCGTCCATCAATTGTTTCTTTTGCATATTTCGCCCTAAGTGGGAAGGGTATGCCCAGACGTGGGTCCCGTGCTCACTACACCACTGGATTCAAGCTAGCCTGGCTGAAGAAGGGTGATGCCCTGAAACCGGTCCTAGGATGCTTGTTTCCTTTCCAGGGAGGGCCTGGCTTGGCAGTTCGGGCTGGACTGTTCCCACAAGGAACAGGGTCAAGACTGATTTGCATATGGCTGGGTCCAAACTGGGATGGTGTGGTGAGCAAAAGAATGATGGATTAAACCCAGATCCTTGTGACTGGGGGTGAATGTTTGCATTGTCCAGCATTCCGTCCATCAATTGTTTCTTTTGCATATTTCGCCCTAAGTGGGAAGGGTATGCCCAGACGTGGGTCCCGTGCTCACTACACCACTGGATTCAAGCTAGCCTGGCTGAAGAAGGGTGATGCCCTGAAACCGGTCCTAGGATGCTTGTTTCCTTTCCAGGGAGGGCCTGGCTTGGCAGTTCGGGCTGGACTGTTCCCACAAGGAACAGGGTCAAGACTGATTTGCATATGGCTGGGTCCAAACTGGGATGGTGTGGTGAGCAAAAGAATGATGGATTAAACCCAGATCCTTGTGACTGGGGGTGAATGTTTGCATTGTCCAGCATTCCGTCCATCAATTGTTTCTTTTGCATATTTCGCCCTAAGTGGGAAGGGTATGCCCAGACGTGGGTCCCGTGCTCACTACACCACTGGATTCAAGCTAGCCTGGCTGAAGAAGGGTGATGCCCTGAAACCGGTCCTAGGATGCTTGTTTCCTTTCCAGGGAGGGCCTGGCTTGGCAGTTCGGGCTGGACTGTTCCCACAAGGAACAGGGTCAAGACTGATTTGCATATGGCTGGGTCCAAACTGGGATGGTGTGGTGAGCAAAAGAATGATGGATTAAACCCAGATCCTTGTGACTGGGGGTGAATGTTTGCATTGTCCAGCATTCCGTCCATCAATTGTTTCTTTTGCATATTTCGCCCTAAGTGGGAAGGGTATGCCCAGACGTGGGTCCCGTGCTCACTACACCACTGGATTCAAGCTAGCCTGGCTGAAGAAGGGTGATGCCCTGAAACCGGTCCTAGGATGCTTGTTTCCTTTCCAGGGAGGGCCTGGCTTGGCAGTTCGGGCTGGACTGTTCCCACAAGGAACAGGGTCAAGACTGATTTGCATATGGCTGGGTCCAAACTGGGATGGTGTGGTGAGCAAAAGAATGATGGATTAAACCCAGATCCTTGTGACTGGGGGTGAATGTTTGCATTGTCCAGCATTCCGTCCATCAATTGTTTCTTTTGCATATTTCGCCCTAAGTGGGAAGGGTATGCCCAGACGTGGGTCCCGTGCTCACTACACCACTGGATTCAAGCTAGCCTGGCTGAAGAAGGGTGATGCCCTGAAACCGGTCCTAGGATGCTTGTTTCCTTTCCAGGGAGGGCCTGGCTTGGCAGTTCGGGCTGGACTGTTCCCACAAGGAACAGGGTCAAGACTGATTTGCATATGGCTGGGTCCAAACTGGGATGGTGTGGTGAGCAAAAGAATGATGGATTAAACCCAGATCCTTGTGACTGGGGGTGAATGTTTGCATTGTCCAGCATTCCGTCCATCAATTGTTTCTTTTGCATATTTCGCCCTAAGTGGGAAGGGTATGCCCAGACGTGGGTCCCGTGCTCACTACACCACTGGATTCAAGCTAGCCTGGCTGAAGAAGGGTGATGCCCTGAAACCGGTCCTAGGATGCTTGTTTCCTTTCCAGGGAGGGCCTGGCTTGGCAGTTCGGGCTGGACTGGTCCCACAAGGAACAGGGTCAAGACTGATTTGCATATGGCTGGGTCCAAACTGGGATGGTGTGGTGAGCAAAAGAATGATGGATTAAACCCAGATCCTTGTGACTGGGGGTGAATGTTTGCATTGTCCAGCATTCCGTCCATCAATTGTTTCTTTTCCAAAGTAGATGTATACATCACAGCAGAGTTTTCCAGCAATTTACCTTTCTGGTGAGCTGGTACTGCACTTTACGCCCACATACAGCATCTGACTGGGTGGGGGACTGCGTGCGCACGAAGGCGGCGAGGGAAATGAGAGCAAAGCAACCTGGGGCACAGGGGACCCAGCCCCTTTCCTCTGCTTTCGTCTATAGGCAGGGTTGCCTTTTTAAGGACCTATGTGTGAGAAGTTGGCCTGGTATATGCTGTCCACTAGTTATAGTGGGCACCTTGCACCAGTCCAAACGACCTTTATTGATGATAGGTTTAAAGACAACCTTTATTGAAAGCTATCCTAGTGGTAGCTATGGAGAGCAGCCTTCAGGCTAAGTCTT